>JBBPBX010032643.1:5957-33750 GCA_038048925.1 Garcialebias charrua
ATATATGTATGTATGTATGTATGTATGTATATATATACTGTATATATATATATATATATATATATATATATATATATATATATATATATATATATATATATATAGGCTCAATAAGATTTACCTGACTAAATAAAGGTTGAATGAATGAATGTATAAATATGCCCCAAGGCCTCCTCCCCGCCAACAGAATGGAATGGCCTCATATACATACCAATGGCTTTAAAAATGCTAATTCAATTTGTCAGTTTGACAATCCCATGGGTTGCATAGGTAAAATTGTCATTTTGACAAAAACTGGTATTGCTAGTGTTAAATCCACCAAACTGAGAGTTGAGCCATGGTTAAATGATTCCTCTCATTCTCTCAAGAAAAAATGTAAGAAAGTAGAATGACAATGGAAGAAAGACAAACTTCTTTCATCTCTAAAATTTTTGAGAGAATTCTTTACAAACTACCAGAGATCTGTTAAAAAGGCGAAATGTCTATATTTATCTGGTTTAATTTCAAATAACTGCCATTGTCCTAGAATGTTATTTAACACAATTAATTATGTTATTAACCCAGCTGTGCGTGTTCTACCAGATGCCACAGCCCAAAACTGTGAACAATTTCTAAAATTCTTCCAGGATAAAGTGGCCTCAGTCAGACAGGTCACTGGTCCTGTTGCTCCTGACTCCTCTGTTGTCTCTGTAGCTTCAGTCATGTTTGAACACTTTCAACCAGTGTCTCTTGCCACTCTCACTGATGTTGTTCAACACATAAACATCACTAATTGCCCTCTGGGCATTCTTCCCTCCAGGTTTTTGAAAGAGGTTTTTAATTATGTGGGTTTCTGTGTTTTAACATTTTTAAACTCCTGCCTTCATTTAGGAATTGTCCCTGTTGCATTTAAACATGCTGTGCTTACACCCCTTCTTAAAAAACCTCACCTGACCCATCAATTTTGTCAAATTTTAGACCTATTTCTCATCTGTCTTTTTTAGCTAAAGTTTTAGAAAAAGTTATTTGTATGCAGTTACAACTAGGGGTTGAACGAGTACATAATTTTTAAACTCGACATTAACATAAATAAACTTGATTAATGCTCGAGTAGTCGATGATGTCATAGGCTCTTAAGATACAAAATAAATAAATATATAAAAATGCATAAAAACTTCATTATTTACCAAAAATAAAAGACCAACAAAACATTGGGAGCATTTATTATGCTCCTATCGTTTATCATACTGCAGATAAGTCACAGGAAAAACAAAACTATTAGTTATTATTATTAATATTAAAAGTGAAAGAACCGTGCGATGCTGAAACCGAAACTGAAAAACAAATGGGGCAACACCGCACCACTGACTGCAGTGCTGTGCAAATTAGGTTTACTTTTAGAGATTAATGTGTTTATAGGTTTTTAATAGGTCTAGAGAGATGAATATGTGTTGCTTTTTGTTTGTGAAACGAGAGAGGAAGCCGTTTCGGCCGTGTTATATATGTGACCTGCAATCCAACACCGCCCCCTCCTGTCAGAATCTACGGTGGTGACAGAAGTTGATTCAATGAGCAGCAAAGCATTCTATAAAATTATAAACTGTTTCATAGTAATAAAACACAACGCATTTTTACCTTTTTGACAAGACTGGACCAGCTCCATACATCCGTGGACCACAGAGGAATCCATTTGGTAGCATCGACTAGCTCGGTGCGGATCATGTGACATGTGACGTAATGACGTCAGTGCGACATGATGACGTCACTACGAGTACTCGAGAGGGACAAAAAGACCTCGATAGAACTTTTAGGACTCGATCTGTCGAAAACTTGGGTACTCTATTAAAGCACTAGTTACAACCCATTTTAGAAAATCATGGTATTAATTAAACATTTCAGTTTGGATTTAGAACCTGTCATTCTACCAAATCAGCCTTGTTAAAAGTCCATAATGACATTTTTTTTCTTTTTTAAAATTAAATGTATTCATTTTACATTGAAACATAAAAAAGAAAAAACATTTCATAAATATGTGAAAAAAGAATATATAAAATGAAAAGTGGCAGAAAGAAGAAGAATTCTTATTATGTCTGCCCCTTTTTTTCAAAAACAAAACAATTTCAAACAATCAATTCAAAACATAATCATTATAGAAATAACAGTTGAAAAGAGTAATTTTCACAATCAACAATAATTAGTATGTTAGACGCTTAACTAAAACTTTAGTATTTTGTTCATCCATCTTTAGTATTTTGTGAACAATTTAGATTTAATAATTTTTTTAAATTTAATCATAGAGTCAACATCTTTAGCATCAATTTCCAAAACATTCCATAATTCGATTCCCATATTTGAAATAAACCGTCCCTTTAAACTGGTCCTATACCTTGGCTTTATAAAAATTTCAGTTCCCTTTAAACTGTAACAGCTTTCTCTCTTAATGAAACACATTTGAATATTTGAGGGTAGCATATTCTTATGAGCCCTATACATTACTAACAAAATATTATAGTCCACCAAATCATAAAACTTCAGTACTTTCAGTTGTTTAAATAATATATTTGAGGGATGACAATAAGGTTTTCTAGAAATAATTCTCACAGCTCTCTTCTGTAAGATAAAAATAGAGTTTGTTATAGTTTTACAAGCTTTCCCCCAAACCTCCAGACAGTAAATTAAATGTGGAACAAAGATTGAATTATACAGTAAATAAAGAGCCCTATCATTCAACAAGTCTTTTAGTTTATACAACACAGCAATAGATTTAGATAACTTAATTTTAACAGAATTTATATGCTGTTTCCATGACATCTTGTCATCAATAATTACACCCAAGAATTTCACCTCATGTACTCTACGTAGCTCGACACCATCAATTGTGATAGAAAAATTATCAGTTTTTTATTACTAAATAACATATAATTAGTTTTGTCTAAGTTTAATGATAACTTGTTTAATCCAAACCAAGTTTGTAATTTAACAATCTCATTTTTTAGCAAGTCAATCATTTGCTTCAAATCACTACCAAAACAAAAGAAGGTGGTATCATCAGCAAAAAGAACACACCGCAGATATGCAGACACCTTCACCAGATCATTTATATACAAAATAAAAAGCTTAGGTCCAATTATTGAGCCTTGTGGGACTCCACAAGTAATTTTGCAAAGGTTTGATCGTGTATTGTCTATTTGTACAAACTGCCTTCTGTTTTCCAAGTAGCTGGACACCCACTGCAAAGCCTGTCCTCCAATACCATATTTGTTCAACTTCTCAAGCAGAATGGTGTGATCAACTGTGTCGAAAGCTTTTTTTAAATCGACAAACAAACTTACACAATGTTGTTTTTGATCAACAGCTGTGGAAATTTGTTCAGTCAAGTCCATAAGAGCCATGGAAGTAGAAGTTTTTGATCTAAAACCATATTGACTGTCACTTAGAATGTTATGATCGTCGAGAAATTTGTCTAATCTGATCACAAATAATTTTTCAAGAATTTTTGAGAATTGTGGTAATAGAGATATTGGTCTATAATTATTGAATAGGGATTTATCTCCATTTTTAAAAATAGGGACAACCTTAGCTACTTTCATATTGTCAGGGAAAATACCTGTTGAAAAAGACAAATTACAAATATATGTAAACGGTTCAAGCACATGATACATTATGTCTTTTACAACCAACATGTCATCCATGACATTTCCATGTCCATGGATGCCAAGTGTCCCATTGCACTGGTGTTGCTGCCTTGCTGGACCTTACAGCTGCATTTGACACAGTGGACCACACTGTCCTTCTATCTCGTCTTAAACATTATGTTGGAATATCTGGTACAGCACTCAAGTGGTTCACTGCCTACTTGACCAACAGAACATTCTCTGTCATGTTGGATAATCTCTCTTCCTCTACTGCCATTCTCTCTTGTGGTGTGCCACAAGGTTCTATTCTTGGTTCGCTCCTCTTCTCACTGTACATGCTGCCTCTTGGATCAATAATAGCCAGACATAACTTTTCTTTTCACTGCTATGCTGTTGATGTACACATTTATTTACCAATGAAACCTAAAAACAGTAATCTTCTCACTCCTTACGCTGATTGTATTGCTGATTTTAAACAGTGGCTTCACCGTAAATTTTTGTTTTTAAACGAAGGAAAAATAAAATGGATCTTCTTCTGTGATGATGCTCCCTGTAACTTCAGTGCTCTGACATCCAAGTTCAGACCAACAGTTAAAAACTTGGAGGTGACATTTGATAAGGACTTAAAATTCGATAAATAAATAGCGTCTGTAGTCAAGGTCTGTTTTTATCAGTTACGTCTTTTATCAAAAGTTAAGCCCTTTTTAAATCATTTTGATTTAGAAAAGGCCATTCATGCTTTTATCACCTCAAGGCTCGCCTACTGCAATTCCCTGTATGCAGGAATCTCCCAATCCTCCATTAGACACCTTCAATTGGTCTAAAATACTGCAGCTCAACTTTTAACCAACACCTCCAGACGTGAACACATCACCCCTGTTTTATTTTCTCTCCACTGGCTTCCAGTCGATTTTAGAATTAAATTAAACATTTTATTATTCACTTTTAAAGCTCTCAATGGTCTTGCCCCACTACATTTGACTGATCTTGTAGCATGAAAATAGGAGAACACTGAGATCATCTAATACATTTCTACTATCTGTCCCAAAGTTCAACTACAAACGATGGGGTGACCGGGCCTTTTCTGTTGTTGCACCCAATCTCTTGAACATCTGCCTCAGGACTAAGGCTCTATCACTGATATGGAGTTTTTTTAATCTAATCTTAAAACATTTTTATTCAGGCAGGCTTTTAATAATAATAATAATAATAATAATAATAATAATAAATTCAATTTATAACGCACTTTTCATTACTGAAAATCTCAAAGTGCTACACATATATTGAATGCTACACACATTCATAAACCGGTGGCGGCAGACTACCATGCAAGGTGCTTTCCAGTCCTACCGGGAGCAACTCGGGGTTAAGTGACTTGCCCAAGGACACAACAACACATGGTGCGGGTCCTGGGAGTCGAACCGCCAACTTTCCGATCGGGAGACGACGGCCATTACCACTACGCCATGGCCGCCCACAATACCTAGTACTGTAGTTCTTTGACAATCTCATTAAGTTTTAATTGTTTTTAATTTTTAACTGGCTGTTTTTTTTTATCTTAATTGTTTGTTTTTATTTCTGTATTGTTCAGCACTTTGTGCACCTTTTGGCTGCTGGAAAGGGCTGTATAAATAAAGCTTGATTGATTGATTGATTGATTGATTGATTGATTGATTGATTGATTGAGGAACAAGTTGTTCTTTTGAACTTTATTCAACTTCTTGTCTCTGGATTTTGGTTTCCATTATTTCTAGCAGCTCCATCAGTTTCTCCATGTTCAGAATTTGTTCCTCAGTGTTTTTCTTTATCTGGTTCAGTTTCCACTGATTCTTCAGCAGGTTTTCTTTCATCACCAATATGTCCTCAGATTTGCCACGTGTGTTTTTTTGTGTGATCTCCTCCTCCACAGACTGAAGTTTCTCTTTGTTTTCTGCTCTCTGAACCTCCACAGCCTCCACAGTGGCTCTGAGTTGATCCCTCCATGACTCCAGTTTAGTCTTCACCTCCATCAATGTTTCTGTGGTGTCTTGATGGACCTGCTCCTTCTCCTGGACCTCCCTTTGAAGCAGAGATGTTGTTCTCTTCAGGTCTACATTCTCACCTGTTGGTGAGTAAACAACAAATAATAAAAATTGAAGTCTTAGTCAAATCTAAACATCATATATTTAAACAATCTAGTTTTATGCAATGCTGTGGGCAGATTTTAGCTCAATTTTCATTTTGTAGCAGCAACAATTAAAAGTAATTTCAAAGCATTTTACAGAGAAAAAAATCACATTTGATTTGTGTTAAATAAAATATGATACAAGTATTTTAGTTTGATTTTTCTTAAGATTATGAACAGTCCAAAAAAAAAGACAAATTTAATCCAGTTTAGTCCATTAAAAAACATTCTAAATGAGGCCAGTTCAATAAAACTTGTTTAAAAGTTGGTGGAAGAGCATTTGTTTGTTTTGGATGAAACTCAAAGATGTTACAGCTCCTGATCCTGTAGATCACCTGGTTCAAACTAATCAAAAATAAATCCAATCAGTAAAATTAAGTTCAAGACAAAAACTGAAACTAATCTTCAACTAATCTTCTTTTTGTGGAGTTTCCCAAGGTTCTGTTCTTGAACCACAATTAACTTGTTTATATAGGGGGTGTAACTTTCAGAACTGATTTGCTGTCATGAACTCCAGTGTTCTTCATGCAACCACCTCCACCATTGACTGTTAAATTAGATTACATTACTTTATTTGTACCCAAGGGTAGATTTGGTTTGCAGCGGACTGTGAGAGAGGATTTAAAGTGATGAAGCTTGTTAAAAGTGGCTGGAGGTCTAGACTTTCAGTAGCTGCTCTCTGACCTCATGATGGTCCAGCTGTCAATCCCCTCAATTGAGTGTTTTGACCCCACACCTGCCATCCAGCTGTGGCGCCAGGACCAAGACAACCTGATTTCATGCACAACAGGACAGGACAGGAAATTAAAGCACTGTCATAATCTGATTCTGAATCAGATTATGATTAGGGATATAGAAGCCACAAAATAATGAAAGGATTTTCTGAAGGTCAGGGTTGATGGTGGATTTTTTTTTTAAACATCCACTCAAACATTTTACCATCCACTATTTTCCTTTTTTGTGTGTACTGCTTCCTTTGGTTACAAACCCCACCAGTACAATTAAATTATATAAATCATCATATGATTTATTCTTAACTCTGTCAGAAAAAAACATTTACAGTAAAAAAGTTTACCATACATGTGTACTTCAAGACTGACTTAACATAGCACATCATGAACACCTTAACTGTTGTGTAGTGCAATACGTTATTTTTAAGTAATTTTCACCACTGATCATAACCCTCAGCCCTGAGTCCCCTCAGGGCTGTGTGTTGAGTGCCCTTGAACCTTGAAGAATAAGCTCAGTGACAATGACAAATGATGCATTACGATCGACCAAAACTTCCATGACAAGGTGATGGGGTAGAGGCAGGGCAGCCGACCTGGGACCCAAAAGTCCCAGGTTCGATCACCAGACATTTCCACATGTCATTGCATCTCTGAGGAAGACACCAAATCCTCATTTGCTCCCTGGGCGCTTACTGGTGCAATGGGTTAAATACAGAGAGAAGGGGTCACCGGTGCCAATGTCCAGCAATCACTGTGCAAGAGACGGGGGCACACTGGACAGATCAAAGATCCATCACAGGCTCCAGAGAGACAAACAACCATTCACTCTCTCTCTCTCACCTGGGGACAATTTAGAGTTATAAATCAGTCTAACATACATGCTGTTGGTCTCTGGGAGGAAACTGGAGTACCTGGAGAAAACACATGCAGCACAGAGAGAATATGCAAACTACACCCAGAAAGACCCCGCATCGGGTTTGAACCAGGGCAACCTGCTCACTGAGAGGCAGCAGCTCTACCAGTTGTGCCACCGTGCTGCCCCAATGAAATGCTCTTTGAATTTAATTCAACCCAACATGTTTGGAGGAAGATAAATGCTGAATTTGCCCCAAAGAACACCGTCACTACAGTCAACACTGTTTTCTGCTAAAAGTACAGAAGGACTTCGCCACATCACAGGGCCAATGGCCAGGACATGCATTGTAAGATCTTGGACCAGTACCTTCTTCCATCACCCAGAACACTGAAGATGGGTCATAGATGGGTCTTCTTTAGGACATTGATCCAAAACAAAACACTATAACAACAATTAAGTAGCTAAAGAAAAAGCACTTTAGAATTATGAAGTGGCCATAAAGCACTTAACTAATAATCCGGTCTCACAATTCACAAGGACCTTTATGCAAACCACCTCATCCATTACAAGAACAGTATTTCTCAAGCCAAATCCAGCTACTTCTCTGACATCATCAGTTCCAATGATGGTAATTCAAAGACATTGTTCTCTCTCCTTCACTGTTCTGTCTCATCCCCTAACTCTCTACCCTCTCACATGGTTTCCACATAATTTTGCCACTCACTGATGTCATATTTCAACGAAAAGATTCTTTCAACTCATAAACACCTTGGACCAAATACTGCCCCCAGCATCCTCGTTGAACTACCAAATCTGCTGCCATCACCCCCATCATCATTAATATCATCCACTCCTCCCTAAACTCTGGCATTGTTCCCACAGCCTTCAAATCTGCTGCTATCACCCCCATCATCAAGAAACCAGGTCTTGACTTCACCAACTTCAATAATCTTCATCCTATCGCCAATCTGCCCTTCATTTCCAAAATTCTTGAAAAAAACTGTTGCTAGTCAACTTCACTCTCACCTGTCCAAAAACAACATTCATGAAGAGTTTCAATCTGGATTTCGCCCCCACCATAGCACCGAAACATCTCTAGTAAATATTACTAACAACCTTCTTCTTGTTGCTGACTCTGGTCTTCTGTCCATCCTCATTCTTCTTGATTTAAGTTCTGCCTTCGACACCATCTGTCATTCTATCCTCCTCAACAGACTAACCTCCATTGGCATCTCAGGTACCCCGTTAGACTGGTTCAACTCTTATCTCTCTGACTTCAATCAATAGCCTATATGCCACGGGTTTCCGTTCCAGCGCTCCCGCAGTCAGTACACAGACGGCGCACTTCCGGTTAGCGGGAAAGACACGAACATAAATGACTAAATACAATTAATAAAACATCGGCATACACACCAATAATAACTCTATACACATATAAATCCATATAAAATTATGGCGACATTCCCCCTACGGATAGCCGCGATAAATCTTCGCCGAAACCCCCCCTCGGAACAGCTGTTCCCACCGGTGGGCGGATACAACGGTACTCACGTGTAGTGCCGGTAGCGCGCAGCCGCTTCCCGTTTCGGGTCGTTGTCATGGTCTGCTACTAGGAGCTAACGCTAGCAACAACGGCGGTGGATAGGACCCGGAAGTGGCAGATGTGTGTCGCAATATACCAGAAGTACGTCACGACCCCCCGTGGCATATAGTCCATTCATTCAGCTTAAATCCTTCAATTCATTCAGCTTAAATCCTTCCGTTCCCAGTCTTACCCTGTCTCCACGGGTGTCCCCCAAAGCTCTGTCCTCGGACCCCTCCTCTTCATCATTTACCTCCTTCCTCTAGGTCACATCTTCCAGAAATCCACCTTGGGGTGTCTATGAGTGAACACCTATTTCTCCAGCTCCCCGGGCGCTTTCGGGCTGCTCACTGCACCACCTGGTAGGTGGTTGGGTTAAATGCAGAGACGAATTTCGTCTGTGTATGGGAAACATACGCAGATGACAGGAAAAGACATTATTATTATTATTATTATTATAAATATGGCGTCCATTTCCACTGTTATGCTGATGACACATAGCTTTACTTGTCAATAAAACCAAACTCCACCCACCCACCCTCCATCCTTACCGACTGTCTCAATGAGCTAAATCACTGGTTTTCTAACAATTTCCTTCAACTAAACAGCAACAAAACAGAAATCATTCTTGTTGGTACCAAAAACTCTATTTCAAAATCAGAACATCTTCTCGTCCCCCTTAACAACTCTCTGCTATCCCCCTCCCCTCAGGTCAAGAGTCTCGGTGTCATCCTCGACACCACTCTTTCCTTCACTTCACACATCAACAATATTACTCGGTCTGCCTATTTCCACCTCCGTAATATTAACCGTCTCCGTCCTTCTCTCACACCCCGCTCCACAGCCATCCTGGTGCACAGTCTTGTGACTTCCCGTATCGATTACTGCAACTCCCTTCTCTACGGCCTCCCCAACAAATCTCTCCACAAGTTACAGATGGTCCAGAACTCAGCTGCCCGTGTCATCACTCAAACCTCCTACTATAACCACATCACTCCTGTCCTGCAGCAGCTCCACTGGCTCCCGGTTAAATCACGCATCATCTTCAAAATTCTACTTCTCACGTTCAAAGCTATCCACAACCTTGCCCCTCCTTATCTATCTGACCTCCTACAAATCTCCATCCCATCACGCTCTCTCAGATCCTCCTCTTCACTACATCTCCATGTACCCTCTGCCCGCCTCTCCACCATGGGGAGCAGGGCCTTCACCTGCTCTGCCCCTCACCTCTGGAACGCTCTACCACCAGACCTTCGAAACACCACCTCCCTTTCTCTGTTCAAGACAGCTCTGAAAACACATCTCTTTAGACTAGCTTATCATTAACTTTACTAAATGTATTTTATATTTTGTATTTTATATTCTTTATTTATTTTATATTTCAATTTGTTCCTGCTGATGTTTGAACTGTGTTTGTTTGTTTTGATGTCCTGAAAGGCGCTTTTAAATAAAGTGATGATTATTATTATCCATCCATCCATCCATCCATTTTCGTCCTCTTATCCGGGGTTGGGTCGTGGGGGTAGCAGCCTAAGTAGGGAGAACCCAGACTTCCCTCTCCCCAGCCACTTGGAGCAGCTCCTCTGGGGGAATCCCAAGGCGTTCCCAGGCCAGCCGAGAAACATAGTCCCTCCAGCGTGTCCTGGGTCTTCCTCTGGGTCTCCTCCCGGTGGGACATGATTATTATTATTATTATTATATATTGCCCTTGACATTAGGCAGACTCCAACACTTGTTTTTGTCAGTTTGTATTTAAGATTCAGCATTGAATGTCTATTTTGTTGTGTGTGTATATATATATAGATATATTGTGGCGGACCACTAGGGGACTCTACTCACACCCAGAGGCCAGGATGTTGTACCCAGAGGACAGGATGTTTTGTTTTGAAAAGGTTTATGTGTAAGGCGTGTTTTTGACGTTTGCCGCTGAGAGTTTGTTGGAGCTGATTAAAGTGAAGTCCTACGCATCCAATCTCTGTGTCATCTTTTCTACTCCTCCACACAGGTGACCCTGCGAACCGAACATGTCAAGTTCTGAAGATGGAGCCAGCTCTTCACAGATGTCTGCTGCTGTGGAACCTCCACCGGCTGCCCCGCTTTCTTTTTCGGTGGCCGTTAAAATCCCGGACTTCTGGCTGCATGATCCTCCTTCATGGTTCGTCCACATTGAAGCACAGTTTGCTCTTCGTGGGAGTTCATCGGACGACACTAAATACCACTATGTGGTCGCCTCGCTGGATCCGCTGTCCACCCGGCGAGCGATGACCCTGCTCCGGGACCCTCCAGCACACGCAAAGTACGCCGCTCTCAAGCAGCTACTCCTACGGCGTTACTCCCTCTCCGACGCAGAGCGCGCTGAAAAACTATTTTCCTTTTCCGGCTTGGGAGACGGCACAGCTCTTGAGCTGATGGAGAGCATGTTGTCCCTGCTGGGGCCAGACGACGGTGGTTTCCTCTTCCTCCACCTCTTCCTCCGGCAGCTCCCGGCTCCAGTGCGCGCTTTCCTGGCCAACTCCCCGCTGCTGCAGCAGAAAGACTACCGCTCGCTGGCGGAAGAAGCCGACCGCATCCTCCTGGCTACGAGGCCTTCACGGTCCAGGTGGTGGTTCCCGGATCTCCAGTAGCACCTTCCGAGCTTCAAGCAACACCCTCAGAGCCAGACGAGCCATCGGTGGTGGCAGGGATCGCCTTCGGCAAGAGTAAAGGAGCCGCCCTTTGTTTCTACCACCAGCGTTTTGGCGACAAAGCACGACGGTGTATCTTGCCGTGCAGCTTCAAGCTGCAGGGAAACGACAACGCCAGTGCTCGGACGCTTTGTCTTTTTCATCACTGCCTTGTGCTACACGAGGAGCTGGGCCTTTAATGCATGCTAACTTTTTAGCTTCAGGTAACGTGTTTCAGTGTTTATTGTCAGAGTTCCCCTCGCTGACTGTCCCTAATTTTTCCAACCCAGACACTAAACACGGGATCGAACATTATATCCCTACAACTGGTCCTCCAGTTTTCGCACGTGCGCGCCGTCTCAATGCTACTAAGCTAGCAATAGCAAGAGTTTGCTAACATGGAGCGTTGAGGCATTGTGCAACATTCCAACAGTCCGTGGGCCTCCCCCTTGCACATGGTGCCCAAGTCAGACGGACAATGGCGACCTTGTGGGGATATCCGCCGTTTTAATAACATCACGGAAAATGACTGTTACCCCATCCACTACATCCAAGATTTTTCGGTTCACCTGGCTGGGACCTCCATTTTTTTAAAGTAGATTTAGTGTAGGGATACCACCAGGTTCCCTTGCATGTGGAGGATGTTCCTAAGACCGCTGTGATCACTCCTTTCGGCCTTTTTGAGTTTTTGCGTATGCCTTTCGGTCTTAAAGGTGTAGCCCAAACGTTCCAGCGGTTGATGGATTCAGTCTTAAGGGGATTGTCCTTCGTATTTATGTACTTGGATGACATCCTTGTGGCTAGCAGCTCGGCTGAGTAGCATACATCCCACCTCCGTGAGGTTTTTCAGCGCCTAGCAGCACATGGCCTGATTGTAAACACGGCAAAATGCTAGTTTGGGTTGCCAGTCATTGACTTTTTGGGCCACCGTATTTCTGCCAGTGGTGCTGTTCCGTTGCCAAACAAAGTGCAGGCGGTGTCCAATTTTCCATAACCCCAGTCTGTGAAAGCTCTACAGGAGTTTTGGGGGATGGTTCATTTCTACAACCGTTTCCTCCTCCGAGCAACACAACTGCTGCGACCGCTTTATGGAGCGCTAAAAAGAAAAAAGGCTAGCGACAGTATTGACTGGACACCAGAACGCCTCCAGGCATTTGGTGATGCTAAAACTGCATTAGCCACGGCTGCCCTGTTGGCCCATCCATCCCCAAAGGCACAAATAGCTTTAACAACCGACACATCTGATGTTGCGGTGGGGGCTGTGTTAGAACAGCAGGTTTCTGGGGTTTGGCAACCGATTGCATTTTTCAGACGTACGCTACGGGACAATGAGCTTAAATACAGCGTTTTTGACAGAGAGTGGCTGGCACTTTACCTGGCTACACACCATTTCAGATTTTTCCTGGAGGGCCGCCGGTTCACTGCATACGTTGACCACAAGCCATTGGTATTTGCAATGTCCAAAATTTCTGACCCCTGGACGCCAGTAGCGCCACCTCGCTGCGGTTTCTGAATTTACAACAGACATTCAGTATGTGGCTGGCAAATCCAACGTGGTAGCCGACTGTCTCTCCCGAGTGCTTATCTCTCCCGTGTACGTTGGCATCGATTTTTCTGCTATGGCTGCAGACCAACGCACCGATGCAGACATACTCGAGCTCCAGTCTGGGCCCACAGGCCTCAAAGTGGAAGAACGGCAGGTGAATGACAGAGATTCTCCCCTACTCTGTGACGTTTCTACTGGCATGCCCCGCCCTCTGGTACCAGTTTCATGGCGCCGCCGCGTTTTGGACTCTTTACATTCTCTTTCTCATCCAGGTGTTAGAGCCTCTGTGAAACTGGTCAGTTCAAAGTTTGTTTGGCCCGGTCTGCGTAAAACAGTTAAGGAGTGGGCAGCAGCGTGTGTCCCATGTCAGCATGCTAAGGTCAACAGGCACACCAAAGCACCTTTGGAACCTTTCTCCATTCCTAGTCGGCGGTTTGATCATGTGCACGTAGACCTGGTGGGTCCTCTGCCTCCATCGCAGGGTTTTACACATCTGCTGACCATGATCGACCGGACCACCAGGTGGCCTGAGGTGGTTCCTCTGGTATCCACAACTTCTGCAGTTGTGGCCCGGGCATTTATGTCTACCTGGGTTGCGCGTTTTGGCCCCCCTTCAAACATTACATCTGACAGGGGCCCTCAGTTCGTTTCTGAGCTTTGGTCTACCATGGCCAAGGGTTTGGGGACTAACATCCACAGAACCACCGCTTACAACCCCTAAGCTAATGGGTTGTGTGAACGGTTTCACAGGTCATTGAAAGCTGCACTTCGTGCTACATTGACCGGTGACAACTGAATTGACCATATTCCATGGGTCCTGCTGGGTTTACGTACCGCAACCAAAGAGGACCTTAGCACTTCCCCAGCTGAGTTGGTTTTCGGTCAGCCTGTGCGCGTCCCCGGTGAGTTTTTTTTTTTTTTTCCAAAATATATTTATTTGAGTTTTTACACAATTAAACCAACATTCATACAATAAACAAACTTAAGTAAAATACCCCCACCCTCACAATAAAAAAATAAAAAATAAAAAGGAATAAAAATCAAAAATACAATCAACAACAAAATGTCTCAAAATTCTTTTTTCATTGTTCATTTCTTTTATAATGAGTCCAACTATACATGTCTTCTCTTATTATTGTCTTTGGAACTGCGGTCAGCACGTTCTTCAATTGTTTGCATTTTCATTTAAAGTGTCCAGACTTTTTACATACAAAATAAAAGGGTTCCAAACACACTCAAACAGTCCTTGCTTGCCCTTTAACAAATACGTTATCCTTTCCAAAGGAAGAGCCGATAGCATTTGCTGTAACCATTGATTCGCAGTAGGTCTATTTAAGTTTTTCCAACATAGCGATATACATCTTTTTGCATTAATCAAACTTAAATCAATAAACTTTTGTTCATTATTAGTATAATTATGTCTTTCAGGATATAGACCGAACAAAAACAGTTTTGGGTCCAAAATTATTTGTTTAGAAATGATTTTCTCAATTATATTTTTTACTTCAGTCCAAAATAACATAATTTCCCTGCAGTACCACATACAATGTACCAAAGTTCCCTTTTCCTCAACACATTTTGAACAAACATCAGGTATCTCCCCATTGTATTTATTAAGGTCTACAGGAGTTATGTAAACCCGCATTAACCACTTGTAATTAATCATTTTTAAAGCTGTATTAATAGAGCTAGTGTGAGCAAGAGTACATGCTCTTTTCCAGTCTTCCTCTGATAGTTCCATTATTATGTCTTCTTTCCAAGCATTAAATCTATCCTGTGATCCTTCAAGAGAATATGATGTCAATAACTGATAAAAATCTGATATAATACCTTTTTTTAAACTATCTTTTGTTAGCATTTCTTCTAAAATTGATTTTAGAGGTTTTGTCAGCACATTGTTCTGAGTTGTTTTTATAAAATTTCTGAGTTGAAGATATTTAAAAAATTGATTCTTATTTATATTAAATTTAGTCTGTAACTCTTGAAAGCTCATTAGTGTGTCTGAATTTGATTCATACAAGTGTTCAATCCTTTGGAGACCTTTATCCTTCCATTCTTTAAATGTTGGGTCCGTTTTACCTGGTAAAAAGAATTGGTTTCCCCACACTGGGCTGAATAAAGATAAATTAGTTGAATCGTTTAGAATTTTTTTAACATCTCTCCATACTCTAATTGTGTTTTTAAGAAATGGGTTTTTAGTTTGTTTCAGGAGCTTCATTATTGAATTGGAATATAAATATGCTGGGAGTGTTACTGTTAAATCTTGTGTTTCCATATCAACCCAATGTGGGGAATGTTTACTATAATAAAACATCATAGACCTAAGATGTACTGCATAATAGTACCACTGAAAATTAGGGCATTTCAAGCCTCCCCGATCATACGGGAGGTATAATAATGTTAAGCGTATTCTGGATTTCCTGTTTTTCCATAAGAAACGTATCATCATCTTTCTTATTTGTGGAAAGAATTCAGGAGGAGGTGGAAGGGCAACATTTTGAAACACATAAAGCACTTTTGGTAATATAATCATTTTCATTAAATTTACTCTTCCAATCATAGATATTGGCAATGGCATCCATCTTTCTAAAGATTCTTCTACAGTATTTAATATGTGTTTATAGTTAGTTGCGGATATCTGTTCTATGTTTGATGAAATACATATTCCTAAATACTTAAATTCATTTACTATCTTAAACTCTTGTATTTCTGAAGTTATATTTATCTTATCATTCTTGTTAAGAAGTAGCATTGAAGATTTCATTTTATTTATTTTATATCCCGATATCTCACCATATTGTTTAATTATATCTAAAATATGTTTTATTGAGCTACTCATTTTAGATACGAATAAAATAACATCATCTGCAAACAAGGAAATTTTGTGTTCATTGGATCCTATTTTGATTCCATAAATTTGCGGATGTGAACGGATAGCAATAGCAAATGGCTCTATTGCCAAAGTAAATAATAAAGGTGACAATGGGCATCCTTGTCTGCATCCCCTCCTGATCTTTATTGGTTTAGATATATTTCTATTTGTTATAATTTCAGCTGAAGGGTTACTATATAATATTTTTACCCATTGAACAAACTTATTTCCACAATTAAACCTTTCCAATACCTGAAGAAGGAATTCCCAATCTATTCTGTCAAATGCTTTTTCGGCATCCAATGATAGAAGAGCTGAGTTTGGAGATCCCTTATTGTAATAAATTATATTTGATACTCTCCTCACATTATGAAAACCTTGTCGCCCTAATATGAATCCATTTTGATCATGATGTATTATTTTTGGCAAGATCCTTTGTAGACGTAAGGCTAGCAATTTAGATATTATTTTCAGATCTGCATTTAACAAACTAATTGGCCTAAAATTTTCACATATATCTAATGGTTTATCTGGTTTCGGTAATAGAGTAATCATGGCAGCGTTTATTGATGGGGGAAGATAATTTGAGTTGAAAATTTCTTTAAACATATCTAGTAGTGGAGCCAAAAGTTTATCTTTAAAAATTTTGTATAAATCTATTGGGAGGCCATCAGGTCCTCCCCTTTTTCCTGATTTCATATTGTTTATAGCTTGTCCCAGCTCCTCCTGTGTGATTTCTAAATTCAGGGTTTCCCTATCTCCTTCTGAAAATTTAGGTATATTTAAGTTTGTTAAGAATTCATCTGTTTTTCCTAATGTTATTTTTTCTTGTGCTTTATACAAATTCTCATAATAATTCTTAAACGCTGAATTTATTTGTTGTGGATCTTGTAAAGTTTGTTCATTTATTGTAATAGATGTAATTGGTTGCCTAAATTCTAACTGTTTTATTTGCCAGGCTAATAGCTTTCCTGATTTATCTCCCTGTTCATAGAATGTTTGTTTAAGTCGTAATAAACTTGAAGCGGCTCTTGATGCAGAGTGTTTATTGTATTCTGCTCTTAAAATTAATAATTCCTTTTCCAATTGTGGATCTTGTTTTTTGTTTATTTCCTCTTGTATTGTTTTTATTTTATTTTCCATCTGTGTTCTAATTTTCTCAGTTTGTTTTGTCTTGGAACCTGTATAACTAATAATATGCCCTCTAAGAAAGGCCTTAAAAGCTTCCCATCTTATACACGCTGATGTTTCAATAGTATTAATTTGAAAAAATTCATCTATTTGCTTCCTTAACCCTCCTGTTATGTTACGGGTCAAATTGACCCGTTTTAAAGTTTACATTTTTTTTTTTAAATAGTTAAAAATATTTTTTCTGCATGAAACTTTTTCTATTTGTCTTAATAGTTCCAATCAACATATACATTGAAAATGATTCACTTTACACATTTGTACCACTCCCTGTGTCTACTTGTTACATCGATACTGTTCGGGTCAATTTGACCCGGCAGTCAAATTGAAGGGTAAAAACATTTCCAATTCTATTTGTTTCCTTGAAACTATGAGACATATTTCACTACACACACACACGCACGCACGCACACACACACACACACACACACACACACACACATACACACATGCACACATGCATGCACATAAACCCACTTTCTCACTATTCTCTTTACTTCACAAGGAAACTGTGAGAAAGCAGGTGTTTATACAACTTTTGACGGGAACCTTTTCTGTTCCCGTGGGAAAACTCCACCCACACTGAGTGGACACTCAGCAGAAGGGGACATACATGCACCGTGTTAGTGTTCCTAAGATCTTATTTTGTTGTTTTGTTCATATGGTTCAAAAAACAGTGGTTGAATAAAGTTTACTTTCAATACAAATCTAATGAGCGGGTCAATTTGACCCAGAACAGTAAATGTGTCTCAAGTTCAATTATAAAGATCACCCTTTGAAAAAAATATAAAAAAATGTAACATAATTTTTTTACAAAAATCAATTTCAAGGATAATTATTGTTTTTTTGTGTGTAGGTTTTTTCAGCAAACATAAAAAATGTAAATCACATTGTTTATGTCCAAATGAGTTAGTCGTCATTATCCTTTATTTATGAGAAATAAAAAAAACATCATTGCACAAATATTGACTGACATGGTTAGTATTGGAGTTAATAATCAGATACAAAAAGGTTTTGGAGGATTTTTTGGGTTTCTGACACTATTACATGATTAAACACTCCCCGGGTCAAATTGACCCACGAACATTATTGCTGTACCTCAGAAACGAACATAACAGGAGGGTTAAGTATTTCACAAAATTTTCATCTCGTAGCCATTTGTGTTGAAATTGCCATCTTGGAGGATCTCTCTTTATTTTATCATCTTTATAAACTAACCTACATGGTGCATGATCTGAAATAGCTATATTTTCATAAGAACATTCTGTGATTTTATACTGTAACTCTGTAGAAATTAAATAATAGTCTATTCTAGAGTAGGTTTTGAAAGAACTTGAGTAGCATGAGTATATTTTGTTAACTAAGTTTCTCTCTCTCCACTCATCACGTAACTCTAGTTCCCTCATCATAGTTTTTATTGCACTTCTACAGTTAAGATGCGATTGATCCGTCCCTGTTGACCTGTCCAAATTTGGATTCAATGTACAATTAAAATCTCCGCCCATTATATGTAACCCCTTTAGTGATGTTAGTATGAGGAGTATATCGGTATAAAATTTATTATCATCCACATTCGGACCATATATGTTAGTTAAAATTAGCATTTCTGACATTAAGTAGCCTTGAAGAATTAGGTATCTTCCTCTTTTATCTTTAATTATGTTTTTAATTTGCAATGGTACAGATTCGTGAATTAAAGTCATTACCCCTCTAGACTGAGAAGTGTATGGTGCCGTGTAAATGCTGCCCTTCCACCTCCTTTTTACCTTTAACAAGTCCTCGTCAAGAAGATGTGTTTCTTGGAGGAACACAATTTTTGAATCCATTTCTTTTAATCTGTTCATAACTTGTTTAACTTTTTGAAGACGTTGAAGACCTCTGCAGTTCCATGAAATAAAATTAAACTTTACTGTTTGAGACATACTGTAATAAAATTAGTCCATTAAACAAATTTGCATTGTTTGAGACACAACAACAACAAAAAAAAACAATGTTAAGTCGCACATCCATTACGTACAACTCCACTAAATACAAAACAAAAACTTCCCTTCCCACACCCACCCTCCCTCCCAAAGTTGAGAGGATCCCTCCCACTTCCATTACGTCTCCCGATATAGCCAGAAACCAATCCTCACCTGGTGAGGATCAGTACCACCACTCCTTGCTTGTCTGCAACAACTTCCCCCGATACTGCCTTGAATTAAAAAAAAAAAAAAAAAAAAAAAAAATAAAATAATAAATAATAATAATTAAAAAAATAAAAAATAAAAATAAAAAAAAAATAAAAAATAAAAAAAAAAAAATAAAAATAAAAAAAAAATAATAATAAATAAATAAATAAATTAAACAAAAAAAAAAAAAATTTATAATGATTTATAATTCTAACCTCTGTTCACTTATGTTTAGAGCCTATTCAGACTAACTAACTTATTATACCTATGCTCTAGTTTAAACTTCTATTTATTCAAAGACCCTTATATATTTATTTAATTAACCAAATATATTCACTGCATTGCCCAGTAAAGAGATAAACAAATAAGACGTATTTAGCTATTTACTGTAGAACTAAACTATAAGTCCAATATACCATTCAATGACAAGACTTTACATTTCAAATTATTGTCATTATTATTATTATTTTTATTTTTTATTTATTTTATTTTATTATTTTTTTTCCCCTCTTATCTTTTAACATACCATCAGTGTCCTTTTCTTTTTTTTCTTCTTTTCCCTTCCTCAAGGCTTTGCATGTTTTGAGTCTTCCTCAATTTCTTTTATAAACTTGCATGCGTCCTCAAAGGAGTTAAATTTCATTGTTTTATTTTTAAATGTCACCAATAGTGTTGCAGGATGAATTATTCCATTACGAATGCCCAGTTTACGTAGTTGTTCCCGAATTGGGTCAAACTTTTTCCGGAGCTGGTGGAGCCCCGGAGCCAAATCTGGGTAAAAGCGGACCTGTTGCTCTTTATAATATATATCCTTCTTCGTTCTCGCTGCTCTCATGACCCTTTGCTTCTCACGAAGATTCACAAACCTCATCAGCAGGGTTCTGGGTCGAGCAGCGCCTTCCATCCTCCGGCCCAGTCTGTAGGCGGACTCCAGGCTCACCTTGGCCTGCAGGCCCTCCGAGGCCTGCGCCGCGTCCACGTTGCTCCCCACCGATTCAGGAATCCACCGCTCCAAAAAAGCACATAGGTCAGAGCCCTCAGCGCCTTCCGGCAGACCCACAAGCCGTAAGTTATTTAAGCGAGCTCTTGATTCCAAATCCATCAATTTTATTTCCATCGATTTGTTGTTAGCCTGTAAGGTGCTAACGTTAGCTCGTAGCTTAGCCACCTCATCCTCTGCAAGGGAGATGCGGTCTTCTGTTTGTGAAGCCCGTTCGTTGTAGTCTTTCATCTCCTGCTTCATATTTTTTAGCGTTTCCAACACTCCATCGAGTTTAGAAGAGAATTCAGTTCGTAGGCTTGTTATTGCAGATAAGATTTGGTCAAACTTACTGCTTGCTGGGTCGCTTTCACCTCCTTGTTCCGCCATGGTTCTGCTAGTTTTCCGGGCTTCACTACGCAGATTGTAGTCAAACAACGTTGTTTGTTTGGTCGTGTCGCTTTTGCCTTTGTTCTTTTTAGTTCGGTTAGGCATTCTTCCTTAGACTGTCACCTTTTTTTTATAATAATTATTATCTAGTTTAAGCAAGACTGAAATGGACTAAAACTCATTTCCCCTGACATCTTACAGGTTCAAGGCTGAAACACTATTCAAAGCGTACTAATTAGTTTGCAAGGGCTGACTTCTCAAACAGCCCTTTACACCTCACTTTTATTGGAAAGCATTTATGTCAGAATGGCCGAGCGGTCTAAGGCGCTACGTTCAGGTCGTAGTCTCCCCTGGAGGCGTGGGTTCAAATCCCACTTCTGACATACTTTCTTGATTACTACTACTGTCTTTCCCCAGATATTTAACTCCTCTATTTCAAGATCTTGTACCAAAAAGGTCCAGCTCAGAGCCTGCACAAGCACTTACATTAGTTATTATCTGGATTTAGCATGACTGAAAGGGACTTAAACTAGGTTCCAGCTACATCTTACAGGTGCACAACAGAAACGTTATTCAAAAGTACCATTTAGTTTGTAATTGCCAACTTTTAGTACAGCCAAATGCACATCACTTTACAAAATTCCTACATGTCATGGTGGCACAGTGGTCTAAGTCACTGCATTATGATCGCATTCTCTGCATGAGCCGTGGGTTCAAATTAGGGATGCACCGATCCACATTTCTCACTTCCGATCCAATACAGATACTTATTAACTCAGTATCGGCCGATACCGATACTTTTCCGATCCGATACTGTTCAGGTATGTGACTCTGTATAATGAAACTTTTGCACCCAAACTATTCATTTTAACATTGTGTGAGACAAACCCAATAAAGACACTTTTAAGCCTTACAATAGGGAACCCACTGACTTTAACAGCACACAGGACAGGAGGCAATTATACCACACACATGTCCTCCTTACTCATGGTACAGCTGAAAAAACTAAAAAAGTGCTAAGCATGATGGGAAAGACAACACAGCACTCCCCTTAACCATAAGAGAGTGGATTATAGCTGGAAAACAGATTTAGCTGGAAAACTTTTCCAGCTAAATCTGGAAAACTAAAAACAACAGTAGCTCATGGCTCTCTGCTAAAGCTGGAAAACTAAAAAAATGCTATGCATTATGGGAAAGACAACAAAATCCACTCTCTTATTGGTTAAAGGGAGTGGCTGTGTTGTGTTTCCCATCATGCTTAGCGCTTTTTTAGTTTTTTCAGCTTTAACTGGACAAACTATTGGTTATAACTATTGGTTATAATGGGAAATACAACAAAATCAACTCTCTTATTGGTTAAGGGGAGTGGCTGTGTTGTCTTTCCCATTGGGTTTATCTCACACAATGTTAAGAAGTGCAGTCACAGAATGTGATTGAACACAAGTGTTCTTTGAAGCTAGATCGGAAAAGTATCGGCAGGTTTGATCCGATACCCGATACTTAAATAATGCTGGTATCGGATACCGATACCGATACTGGATCGGATCTGCCCCATCCCTAGTTCAAATCCCATTACTGATAATTTTTCTTGATTACTGCTAGTGTATGTGGCCATGTAATACACTCCTCTGTCAAGATCTGCCATCAAACAGGTCTTCTACAAAGCATACCCATTTCCTTGCTGTAATTATTTGGTTTAAGCATGAGTGAAAGAGATTAAACTGCCTTCTAGCTTCATTTTAAAGGTGCACAACTGAAGCAATAGACAAAACCTACTATTTAGTAAGCGCCAAATTTTCATACAGCCCATTACACATTACAGAACAGCATAAACATCAAGGGCGGTCGGGTCGTCTAAAGCGCTGTGTTAAGGTTGCAGTCTCCCCTGGAGGCATGGGTTCATATCCCACTTCTGACTCAAGTTCCTATTAACCTCTACTGTACATTGCCAGGTAATTGACTCTTCTATGTAAAGATCTGATGTCCAACATGTCTTGTACAAAGCGTATACCTTCACTTATGGGTCTTATAGGGTTCAAGCATGACTTGAAAAACTTCAACTTCGTTCCATCTATATCTGACAAGGGATAATACTGAAAGATTATTCAATGTGTAATGTTTAGCTTTTCAGGGCCAACGTCTTTTACAACCTGATACTTTTCACTGTATCTAAACAGTTACTTGTCAGGATGGCCGAGCGGTCTAAGGCATTACGTTCAGGTCGTAGTCTCCCCTGGAGGCGTGGGTTCAAAACCCACTTCTGACATACTTTCTTGATTACTACTACTGTCTTTCTCCAGATACTTAACTCCTCTATTTCAAGATCTTGTAGCAAAAAGGTCCAGCTCAGAGCCTGCACAAGCACTTACATTAGTTATTATCTGGATTTAGCATGACTGAAAGGGACTTAAACTAGGTTCCAGCTACATCTTACAGGTGCACAACAGAAACGTTATTCAAAAGTACCATTTAGTTTGTAATTGCCAACTTTTAGTACAGCCAAATGCACATCACTTTACAAAATTCCTACATGTCATGGTGGCACAGTGGTCTAAGTCACTGCACTATGATCGCATTCTCTGCATGAGCCGTGGGTTCAAATCCCATTACTGATAATTTTTCTTGATTACTGCTAGTGTATGTGGCCATGTAATACACTCCTCTGTCAAGATCTGCCATCAAACAGGTCTTCTACAAAGCATACCCATTTCCTTTCTGTAATTATTTGGTTTAAGCATGAGTGAAAGAGATTAAACTGCCTTCTAGCTTCATTTTAAAGGTGCACAACTGAAGCAATAGACAAAACCTACTATTTAGTAAGCGCCAAATTTTCATACAGCCCATTACAATTTACAGAACAGCATAAACATCAAGGGCGGTCGGGTCGTCTAAAGCGCTGTGTTAAGGTTGCAGTCTCCCCTGGAGGCATGGGTTCATATCCCACTTCTGACTCAAGTTCCTATTAACCTCTACTGTACATTGCCAGGTAAGTGACTCTTCTATGTAAAGATCTGTTGTCCAACAGGTCTTGTACAAAGCGTATACCTTCACTTGTGGGTCTTATAGGGTTCAAGCATGACTTGAAAAACTTCAACTTCATTCCATCTATATCTGACAAGGGATAATACTGAAAGATTATTCAATGTGTAATGTTTAGCTTTTCAGGGCCAACGTCTTTTACAACCTGATACTTTTCACTGTATCTAAACAGTTACTTGTCAGGATGGCCGAGCGGTCTAAGGCGCTGCGTTTAGGTTGCAGTCTCCCCTGGAGGCGTGGGTTCAAATCCCACTTCTGACATTCTTTCTTGATTACTTCTACTGTATGTCCCCAGGTAAATTGCTCCAGTAAGTCAAGACTTGGTATCCAACAGGTCTTGTACAATGAGTGCACATTCAGTCAACCATAATTATTATCTAGTTTAAGCAAGACTGAAATGGACTAAAACTCATTTCCCCTGACATCTTACAGGTTCAAGGCTGAAACACTATTCAAAGCGTACTAATTAGTTTGCAAGGGCTGACTTCTCAAACAGCCCTTTACACTTCACTTTTATTGGAAAGCATTCATGTCAGAATGGCCGAGCGGTCTAAGGCGCTACGTTCAGGTCGTAGTCTCCCCTGGAGGCGTGGGTTCAAATCCCACTTCTGACATTCTTTCTTGATTACTACTACTGTCTTTCCCCAGATATTTAACTCCTCTATTTCAAGATCTTGTAGCAAAAAGGTCCAGCTCAGAGCCTGCACAAGCACTTACATTAGTTATTATCTGGATTTAGCATGACTGAAAGGGACTTAAACTAGGTTCCAGCTACATCTTACAGGTGCACAACTGAAACGTTATTCAAAAAGTACCATTTAGTTTGTAATTGCCAACTTTTAGTACAGCCAAATGCACATCACTTTACAAAATTCCTACATGTCATGGTGGCACAGTGGTCTAAGTCACTGCACTATGATCGCATTCTCTGCATGAGCCGTGGGTTCAAATCCCATTACTGATAATTTTTCTTGATTACTGCTAGTGTATGTGGCCATGTAATACACTCCTCTGTCAAGATCTGCCATCAAACAGGTCTTCTACAAAGCATACCCATTTCCTTTCTGTAATTATTTGGTTTAAGCATGAGTGAAAGAGATTAAACTGCCTTCTAGCTTCATTTTAAAGGTGCACAACTGAAGCAATAGACAAAACCTACTATTTAGTAAGCGCCAAATTTTCATACAGCCCATTACAATTTACAGAACAGCATAAACATCAAGGGCGGTCGGGTCGTCTAAAGCGCTGTGTTAAGGTTGCAGTCTCCCCTGGAGGCATGGGTTCATATCCCACTTCTGACTCAAGTTCCTATTAACCTCTACTGTACATTGCCAGGTAAGTGACTCTTCTATGTAAAGATCTGTTGTCCAACAGGTCTTGTACAAAGCGTATACCTTCACTTGTGGGTCTTATAGGGTTCAAGCATGACTTGAAAAACTTCAACTTCATTCCATCTATATCTGACAAGGGATAATACTGAAAGATTATTCAATGTGTAATGTTTAGCTTTTCAGGGCCAACGTCTTTTACAACCTGATACTTTTCACTGTATCTAAACAGTTACTTGTCAGGATGGCCGAGCGGTCTAAGGCGCTGCGTTTAGGTTGCAGTCTCCCCTGGAGGCGTGGGTTCAAATCCCACTTCTGACATTCTTTCTTGATTACTTCTACTGTATGTCCCCAGGTAAATTGCTCCAGTAAGTCAAGACTTGGTATCCAACAGGGGCCTCATGTATCAACCGTGCGCACGCACAAAAACCGTGCGCACGTCACTTTCCACGCAAAACCCCGTATGTATCAAATCTGAACTGAACGTGAATATGTGCGCATCCAAGCACTTTTCCACGCCAGCCCCAGAGCTGGCGCACGCACGTTTCTGTGGTTATGTTCCTTTGGCGACACTTACAGGTGATTCTGAGAAACTGTGTCCATGATGTGAAAACAATCATAAATCCCACCAAACACACACGATTAACGTTTATTACATCCACATGGACGCAATTAGATGAGTGGATATAAAAGCATGCGCCAAATAGTGGCAACAATATTGACAACAATGAGATGTGATTTCTTTAAATAAGAAGTTAACCAAGCTATACTAACACGCCTACGTTTAGGTCAGTGGGTAACGTGATTGCCTTTAGTTCCAAAGGTCATGAGTTCGAATCTCGCATGGTACAACGTTTTTCTTTTTTTTTTTCGTTCCAGATTTAAATACACATGAAAACTATTTACAAAACAAGAAATCGTCTGCTTCCTTTCATTTCATGTATTGTTCTATTTCTTGTTGTTTTATTAAATAGTTTTCCTGTGTTCTTTAAATCTGGAATGAAAAAAAAAAACGTTGTACCATAGGGGAGTCGATCTCACGACCTTTGGGACGAAGGGCGGGCGTGCTCACCACTAACCTATACAGGCATGTTAGAGCAGCTTGGTCAACTTCTTATTTAAAAGTGGACGGTTTGTTTTGCGCTGAACATGCCAAATAAAGCCTTTTTCCGTGCTTCTCTGCCTCACCCAGGAGTGTCTCCTGTTCACAGTCCGTGAAGTTCCTCTTTTTTGTGCGTTTCGCCATGATTTGCAATGGAGCGGAGACGACATTCCGCCGGTTCAGGGCATATTTAAATGAATTTGCATATTTATATGGAGGCGTGTCAAAGGCGGAGTCGGCCACTCACTCATGTGCGCTCAATTCCACGGTGATTGTGATGTACAAAAGGAATGTGCGTGGATACCGGTGTACGCACATTTTGATAAATCTGGATTTTTTTGTGCGTAGACACTTTTCTGGATTTGACCGTACGTCACTTTTCAGTAAGAAATCCACGCAAGTCTTTGTACATGAGGCCCCTGGTCTTGTACAATGAGTGCACATTCAGTCAACCATAATTATTATCTAGTTTAAGCAAGACTGAAATGGACTAAAACTCATTTCCCCTGACATCTTACAGGTTCAAGGCTGAAACACTATTCAAAGCGTACTAATTAGTTTGCAAGGGCTGACTTCTCAAACAGCCCTTTACACCTCACTTTTATTGGAAAGCATTTATGTCAGAATGGCCGAGCGGTCTAAGGCGCTACGTTCAGGTCGTAGTCTCCCCTGGAGGCGTGGGTTCAAATCCCACTTCTGACATACTTTCTTGATTACTACTACTGTCTTTCCCCAGATATTTAACTCCTCTATTTCAAGATCTTGTACCAAAAAGGTCCAGCTCAGAGCCTGCACAAGCACTTACATTAGTTATTATCTGGATTTAGCATGACTGAAAGGGACTTAAACTAGGTTCCAGCTACATCTTACAGGTGCACAACTGAAACGTTATTCAAAAAGTACCATTTAGTTTGTAATTGCCAACTTTTAGTACAGCCAAATGCACATCACTTTACAAAATTCCTACATGTCATGGTGGCACAGTGGTCTAAGTCACTGCACTATGATCGCATTCTCTGCATGAGCCGTGGGTTCAAATCCCATTACTGATAATTTTTCTTGATTACTGCTAGTGTATGTGGCCATGTAATACACTCCTCTGTCAAGATCTGCCATCAAACAGGTCTTCTACAAAGCATACCCATTTCCTTTCTGTAATTATTTGGTTTAAGCATGAGTGAAAGAGATTAAACTGCCTTCTAGCTTCATTTTAAAGGTGCACAACTGAAGCAATAGACAAAACCTACTATTTAGTAAGCGCCGAATTTTCATACAGCCCATTACACATTACAGAACAGCATAAACATCAAGGGCGGTCGGGTCGTCTAAAGCGCTGTGTTAAGGTTGCAGTCTCCCCTGGAGGCATGGGTTCATATCCCACTTCTGACTCAAGTTCCTATTAACCTCTACTGTACATTGCCAGGTAAGTGACTCTTCTATGTAAAGATCTGTTGTCCAACAGGTCTTGTACAAAGCGTATACCTTCACTTGTGGGTCTTATAGGGTTCAAGCATGACTTGAAAAACTTCAACTTCATTCCATCTATATCTGACAAGGGATAATACTGA
>JBBPBX010032644.1:11083-22472 GCA_038048925.1 Garcialebias charrua
CGGCGCTGATCACCGCTGCCCTGTTTTTATTTTTATTTACTAAATAAAACAATGCTTTATTTAATCCACTAAATAAAATAAAAATAAAACCAAGGGGGTGCACCACCGCCGGTGAGCACCGCGCACCACCGCCAGTGGAGAATCCATCCCAATAATAATAAGAAATGTTCCATATGAAATCAGCCTTCCTTAAATAAATGTCATGGCTTTGCATGCCAAATTTTAACCAAAGACCTTGCACATTTTTTTTGCGCTCAGTGTATGTATTGGGAATGACTCTCAGCTACTACCACACCAGATTCTACATCAATATCTGCCAAATCGATTGATTTGTAGCCAATTTTGTGTTCACCGTGGTCGATTAGCTGCGCTGTTCATTATGAATTGTGTCGATTCCAGATGTTCATGAGTTGTAGAAGTTCATCCAACGATTATTTTTTGAGAATTTTATCAAAATCCAGTGGTTCATGAGATATTTTGTTAACAGACGGGTAAATAAACACCTGCATACACACAAACAGGTAATTTACATAACTACCCACCTTTTACGACAGCAGGTGAAAATAACTTGTAGAAAAATTTTGTTTTGTGTAACCTGGATCACACACAAAAAAACAGTTATATTGCTGTGTTGCATATATTTAAAAATTTGGGAGTGGATGATGAATTACTCTAGAAAAATCCACTTAAGTCCATCAGCTGCCAGAACAAAACTAAAGATTTGCTTTTGTTCCGGAAGAAGGCAGAGATGGGAAGACAGAAGACCGATGACATACATTACAGTGTAAATATTTATCCAGACAGGAAAAATAAGCATGCGTGTGCATGTCAAACTTGCATGTGTAACAAAGATTGTTTTAATTTAAACCAATTTTACTTGTTTTATAGTGTCAGTCAGATAGAAATCGTTTCAAGGGATTTTAGAAATAAACTAACATAATCTGAAGCTAGATTGAACATTTAAATTTTACTTGTGTAAAACCTGAGAAGATTATTGCTTAAAAAATTGCAGTTGTTTTAAAATGATCTTTTTTCATCTCATTCTGCCAGTAAAACCAGTTAAGGCTTAAAAATAAATACTTTTAAAAAAAATTATTCCACATGATCTTTTGTGAAATACAGTATAAATGGCGTGAGCAGAGGGGTAATCCAAAGGCAAGGAGGTCCAGGTGTAGAGATGGGGGTCATGCAGGCATGTCGGAATTTCAGAAGACAAGCATGGGGTTGAGATGTGATGATCAGATAGAGTTCTGACATGGACGCTGGATATCTACTTCCAAATAGGGTTTGATAATCTGGCAGGTTAGGAAAGTAGGAGTCCTTAAATAAGGACCAGAAGAAGTGCAGAGAATGAGGCTGATGAGCTGCAGTGCAGAGTGGGCGTGGTATAGTGACAGAGGTTGAGATTGAAGCACGAAGAGGCAGAAAACATGACAGTGGGTGCTTTTTATTCCAAATAAACACTATCTGGCTGTTCAGATTGGTAAAGAAGGGTTTAGTAAGGAAGATTGGCAGATTCTGAAACAAGTTTAGGAATTTAGGTAGGATATTCGGTTTTACAGATTTTATTCTGCCCCCTAGAGTGTAAGGCAGGGATTGCCATCTAGCAATGTCCTGTTTAATGTTCGACGTGAGAGGTAGGTAATTGGGTAGAGGCTCAGATCTTGAGTTACCCAGATTCCAAGGCACTTACATTTTTTAACTAATTTTAATGGGTACAATAGGTGGATAGGTGCAGCCTCGGCAGTGAAGCGGGCGCTGTACCGGTCCGCCGTGGTGAAGAGAGAGCTGAGTCAAAAGGCAAAGCTCTCAATTTACCGATCGGTCTACGTTCCCACCGTCATCTATGGTCATGAGCTTTGGGTTGTGACCGAAAGAACAAGATCTTGAATTCAAACGGCTAAAATGAGTTTTCTCCGCAGTCTGGGCTCTCCCTTAGAGATAGGGTGAGAAGCTCAGTCATCCGGGAGGTTAATGTTAATAGTTAATGTTTTTCTTGGTTCATATCTAAGATCTTACTACAGTACTGTTTTTCTTTTACATTTTATTGTTGGATGTAACTGGGACACTGTTTACAAAATTTCATTCGCACCACATGTGGCACATTTTCATCTTTAAATCATTTCTTGGTCTGGTGCCTTCATACATCTCCTCCTACANCACACACATTCTTACAGTACTCCACTACATCTCTACAAAGATAATCTGTATCTGTAGAGACTAATCAGAGCTTTATCACATTCATACACCGATGACACACATCAGAGACAATGAGGGGTTTAGTGTCTTGCCCAGGAACACTTGGGCATGTGACTGCTGGTGGAATCGAACCCCAGCTCTCCCATTGGAAGACGACTGCTCTAACCACTCAGCCTCAGCTGACCGTGTAGATGCAACTAAAAGATTACCGTATTTTTTGGACTATAAGGCGCACCAGATTATAAGGCACATTAAGCGAAACAAAACAGTCAGATAAGACAGACTTTATTCAACTCATTCACATAAAATTGGTTTGAGGTCAGTAAGCGCAACCAGAATTAATACATAAGGCGCACTGGATTATAAGGCTCACTGTCAATTTTTGAGGAAATTAAAGGATTTTAAGTGTGCCTTATAGTCCAAAAAATATGGTAGCTGAAGCTAAAAGTAGCAAAATGTTAGTTCAAAGTTCAAAGTAGAAAAATACCATCTTAAAGCTAAATGTATCAAAAGGCAAGCTAAAAATAGCAAACGACTAGCCATAGCTAATACTGTAGTTTCAAAAGGTTAGCAAATTGCACTTTAGAAACTAAAATGACCAAAAGACAAGCTAAAAGCAGAAAAAGAAGACAAAAACGCAACAAGTTTGTTAAAGAAATTTTCAAATAGAACAATGTTTTTATCGGAAATAAATAAACGTGTTTCTATAAAACATTTCTAAATAAGTTTCAAAGTTGATGCTCAATAATCCAGGTAAAAAAATCCAACAAAGTTCAATGTGGACAATTTCTTTTTTTGTTTTGTTGAGACCTTTCATCTTTCATCCAAAGGACTTCATCAAGCTGAGGAGGATGGTTTATACTTCTTGTCGCACGTCTTTTACCCCCCATTGAGTGCCCAGCGATGACGTAATTGTGTGTGTGTCACCGACCGCATTGAGTGTTTATACTTGCAAAAGACGAGGGGGATACATTATAGTAATCCCTCCCTCTTCCCTCCCACTGCATACGTCGGCGAGTTTCTCTCCTCAGGACCATGCGGGGGTCTCCGCTCCCTTTAAACGCGCATTTTTACGCATAACAGCTGAGTTTTCTTTGTTTTAAAAGCTGCACGCATGCGCGATCCTCTTCATTTTGTCAACTTTACACGCACATGCTTTAGCTCCTGTGTGCGCGCGCGTGTTCGTAAATATATATATATAAATATATATGTATTGGTGTGTGTTTGTGTGTGTTGGGGGCAATGCGCGCGCGCACAGCCGAGTTTCTCTTCAAAACTATCCATGTCTGTCAAAGCAAAAACAAAAACTGGCTTCTAAAAGAGTAGCAGGTAGCGAGTAGCGGTGTGATACACCATATATGGACATCCAAACAAAAAACGCCCACAAACTTTGAACCAATCACACGCTGCGAGCCGCATCGTCCACGTCTCGGAGTTCTGACTGGGGGCCATGTACAAGACAGCTGTCACCGGGGGATCGCAGCGGGAGTGCAGACGGAAGTTGCGTAACTTTTTTTCACTCAACGGGGGGTAAAAGACGTGCGACAAGAAGTATAAACCAGCCTTTATAGGAGTCAACGGTGGAGAGGGTGGGCCGCAGAAACTATCTTATCACCAGCAAACTGGTTGGGCCACTATGGGGTGTACTGCTTGTGGGACTGAATTCGTTTGTGGCTCTTCGGACTGATGAAGTCCTTTGGATGACGGACGAAACGTCTCAACAACTTTTTAAAAAAAAGAAACCATCCAGATGACCTGACAGAACTTTGTAGGATTTCTAAATAAGGTTAAATATTTTTTGAATGTACAGAAAAGACAAAAACCAAAAGTCGTAGCACCCACTTCTTGAATGAGCCGAACGTTTTGCTATGTGAACAGCTGAAATCGAACAAGTGTTGAGAATTAGTTGGATTGTACAAAAAAATAAGAGGAACTGTGAAAGTGCTGAATCAGCTTTCCTTTAATAACACAAATACCAATTTCCTCTTTTTTTCCCCCGCCAGCTGATTCTGCTGAAGCGAAAGCTGTTCCCCAGACGCAGCAGGGTAAACGGAGACAGCAACCCCGAGCGGGTGTGACGGAGGAAGACTTCCCGCTCTTCTCGCTGAGCTTTGCCCTCCACCTCCTCTCGTCTCCTCGGCAGCGAGGCCGGGAGCAGAGTCCAGACCGGGCGACCGGGTTGAAACGGGAGTCCAGAGTGCGGCGTCCCGTCGGCGCAGCTGGAGGCTCTTGTCAGAAGGAGTGGAGACATTTTGAAGATGATGGCTGGTGATGGAAACCACAGCCAGACATTTGATACCTGTAAACTTTATTTCTTTCACTGAGAGCATTCGAGACACTCCCCACACCTCACATCGCTCTTCTATCACCGTGCCATCAACCCGCCACTGACACGTGTACTGGTCATAATGGACCTCCTCACTGCAGCAGGTTTTATCACAAAATACTCCCAACTCCACTGCTGCTTTTATTTCTACAAACGTTTAAAGTGTTCGTTTTTCTGCGTTTGTCTTTTTTTAAACGGGTTTCAAACAGATGGGAAAATAAAATCGGTAAAAATAAATAAATAATAAAGTGTTGCTTTTACGATGTTGATTTCCTTTTTAAAAAACGGTTTTGACTGTTACCTTTCAAACAAAGTGCCTTTCTGTTCGGTTTGAACGTGTTCTGTATGTTGGACTCTTGCTTTACGTTATGACTGGGATGGAATGTGTCGATTATTACCGTATTTTTCGTACTATAAGGCGCACTTCTGATCTTTTCTTTTTCTCAAAATCAACAGTGAGCCTTATAATCTGGTGCACATTACATATTAATTCTGCTTGTGCTTACTGACCTCAAACTGATTTTTTGTGGTACACGGCGCTCAAAAATCTGTCAAAATGTTTTAGTTTTGCTTAATGCGCTTTATAATCCGGAAAATATGGTATTGTAATAGATGTGGTACGGATAATGAGTGCGCAGCCTTTACGGCCACCTGTAAGTGTGTCCCTGTGGGACTCGTCAGGCTCGCTGCTGTCTGAAATTCAGACCCCCCCTCCCAGTATGTTCTGTAACTTATTGTCTTATTGTGACCAGAATGGAAACCTGGTCTCATAAATGTCAGTTTTAACCATGTTCTGTATTAAAAAGAGAAGATTTAAGCGACTGCTTGGAGCTACAGTGTTTGTCGGCGCGGCGGACGGGACACCATACGAACATTTCTGGGATTTTTCTCGCTTTGGATCAGTGGTTTGATTGAAATAAATTTTATTTGATTCAGTCGTTTTGATTTTTTTTTTCCCGTGTGACTTTTTTCAGTGGCTATTTGCTTGTATTTTAAATTACGTCTGTGAATAACTTTATTTGTGCCACAAAGTAGAGAAACAAAATGTCATGTTAGGACTTTAATGAGCGTCCTTTTTAATTTTTGTAATTTTGCTTTTGTTTCTTGAAGGAATGCGTATTTCTCAGGATGACTCGGCCACCACCACCAATTTATAGGCCAGTATCTGTAAAACTGGCTGCATTATTATTATTATTAATGTTTGCCAAGGTAATTGCTCTGGCGGCCATCTTGACTGACCAAAACTAATCTGTTGTAGATGTACCTTCAATGATTACTTCTTAAACGTTCATTAAAGTCCCTCTACTGGTTCATGAACTGCTTTAGTAACAGACAGACATTATAGATGTTTACGTCTTAAAACTTGACCAGAAGTGTTATTTTATATTTGAGTTCTTTCATCAGACCGCGCTTTTGCCTGTTCTTGAGTACGTCTTCCTTCAGCAAATAAAACTAACCATTTGTCAAGACTTGTGTGGAAAGCTTTCTGTGTCGATGTTACGGAGAGTATTTAGTCGTTCTCACCAAGTGTCATGAAGGGCTATTAATATTTCAGCATATACTGTAGTGAGGATTTATTTCTAACTCGAACCATTTAAAAGATTCAAAGTCTTCTACTGCAACAAAATGTGTTTTATAATATATTTCAAGTAATCCTAAAGCATTTAACAAATTATTTCAAACGTGAAAAAGATCAAATACGTTCTGGTTTGCAAAAAAAGTGCAGAAAAAAGCTCCATCTCTACAGAGTTAACATTTTCTTTCTGAATTATTTGTTAAATAATCCGTGTTTCACAAAGATCATGTTGCATTTTATTTAACGACCACTGCTATTCTGCAACATTCATCTGTCCAGTGCCTGTAAAAGCATCCACCCACTTGGATATTCTATGCTTTTATTGCTCTCATTAATTAATCATGGTGCAATCACTTTACATATAATTAAAAAAATATATCTTTGAAGAAATTGGATTTCACTTTGACGTGAAACGTTTTGTGAAGGCCTATTTTATAATTATTAATGAATGCTCTATAACAAAATCATAATATTCAAGGGGTGAATACAAGCACTGTATAAAATCTTAAAAGTAAATTACCCGTATTTTCCGGCGTATAAGTCAGTTTTTTGCAGAGATTTGTCAATCCTGCGACTTGTATACGTACGTTTTTCCATATTCATAACACAATTTTTGACAGATGCTTTAATTTTCGAAGAACTGCAACAGCGAGTTCTCCTGTGCACGTTCACTTCACTAAACTGGTGCAGGCGGAGGAACGCTGGAGAGCAAGTGGCTCCGGCCATGATGGATGGATGACGCCACGCTGCCAAGGTGAAACGAAGCAGTTTTGACCATTAAATAAACACAATAAATGTGACTTGTACGCCAAAGTGACTTTTTTTTCCGTCTTCGTGATGCTTTTTTTGACTGATATGACTTATACGCCTGAAAATACAGTAGATTAAAAAAACTTTTTCTGACAATCATTTATTTTTATGATTTGCATGAAATAGATCCAGAATGTTTCATTTGTAAAATTTCAGACTTCTATTATTCTTGAAAGTAATTTCACCTTTAATGAAAATGTTGACGTCTTTCTGACGCAACCACCGATTTACCACAGCCCAGTGTGGAGCAGATGGTGGGGGTTAAGGGCCTTGCTCAAGGGCCCAAAGTGGGGCAAATGAGGGTGAAGGCACTGGCAGGTATCGGTGCTTCACCTTTCCCGCATTTAATATTGGTCCGGGTATTCAAACCAGCGGCCTTCCATTCACAGGCTTCCCTTCTCTCACCTCTGTGCCTCCACATTTAATGCAAACAAGTCAGATAGTGTGCATTATGCACCACCTACAGCACCATGAATAAAAAAATCTTTATTTAAAAATGTTCACGAAAACCACAATGTGATTATTGCAACCAAACACTTTGATGCAAAGCTTCAATTAAACTGAAAAGTCTCGATAAAGCCTGAAATGAAAATGTTCAAAAAAATAAAATAATCCCACAAAGTCATTTTAACACTTCAAGTTCACTGATTTTATTGAAAAAAAAAATCCCTTTTAATCCCAGAGAACCTGAATTATTAGTCATATCACGCTTCGTTAACATTCAATCATCACACAGTTACTAAATGCAAAATTTTTCACATAAATCACTCGCACATGAAAGTCACATAGAAGTGAAGTTAGTAAAAACAACTACAGTAAATCCTCCAGTAGTTTGTAGTATTGCCACTATTGCTGCATCTGGTAAACTTCAGTGAAAAAAAAGAAAATCACAAGTTTTTTTTAAATACCGTATTCACAAGTCAAACAGTAATTATGACAAATATTTATATATTTATATATATATATATATTTAAGGCGTATTAAGTTCATTTCTATATAATCATACATAATTAATCTTAGCCCTTTAGGGAGAGGAAATGAGAAAGCAGAACAAGTCGAGTGTTGATGCTTCATCGGTCGACGGCACTCAGCAGGTCCAGGTCGATGCATTTTAATTCAATATTTCCAGGAAAACACGAGCAACAGGTTATAAAGTTTGGAGTGGTGTTTGTGGAAAACCTAAAGGATGACCGTCGTCTGTTTCAGCATCAACATGTGACCTTTGACCTTTCACAGAGCTCGCCTACAACCTGCCAGTTCACGTCTGACACTTCATTGGAGTTTGACGTTTTAAAGGTCATTCGTTTTATTGTCTTTTGCGTTTTAAAGCTTTAATTCCTGTCAAATGAAGCATTTAATAAATACAAAGACAAGTGGTTCAAATAAAAACAGATTAGTTTGATATTAGAGGTTTTGGTGACTTGTGTTTATTAATTAATGTTAAACTTAATTTAAAGCAGATAAAAATGCCGTTTTCCCCAAACTATGAATTTTTTTTGGTTTTTAGATCAAATGAGCAGGAAATGCTTCTTAAGATGTAAAATTAAAGTTTAATTTCTAAAAACATGTGTTGATGCTCAAATTAAAAACTGATTTGGTTTCTCCAAAAATAAATTTAAAAGAAACTGATGCTTTTTTTTTTTGGTTTCTAGTGTGGGTTGGTTGAATTGCTCCTTCTCGAGCAGCTTTAATCAGAAGTGGTAACTTTGTCGAGGCTGCAGCGGCTCTGGGTCGAGGGTCTCTCCTCCTCGTGGTGGTGGTCGTCTGCTTTCAGGAGCGGGGAGAAACCTGCGTCTCCCCCTGCCTCCTCCCGCCGGGCAAGCCGTCAGTCACGGTGGGCGTTGCTCGGCGGCGTGATGCTGAACACCCGGATGCGCAGGTGGGAGGCGATCTGGAGGCACACGCCTGCGCAGTAGCGCATCAGATCCAGAAAAGAGAGGACCTGAAGAGGAAAAAATGTTACATCAGCAAATTTCAAATCAGATAACTGCTACAAAAAGATCCTTCTGGTTAAATAGTTATTTCTTCCATAGTGGGGTTGTGTGGAGTACCTATGATAAGTCAGTATCTAACCTGCAGAAGGTAGCAGTTCAGATCAGGAAGAAATATTTTAAGGCTGCTATTTAGATCGGAGTCCATTCAAGAGCAAATTTCACCTACGTTGTTCACGTTTGTCCCATTTTTTATAAACGGAACGTTTTTGTTGCTGCGTGTACATGTGAGAAACGCTGCTGCATGACTCCACACACAAACCTGCCACGTGTCAAAGTTCACCTGGCCTAACATCAAAACAGAAACTACAGAAAGTAAAACTGCGTACTGTAATTACTAACGCTAAGACAACGCGTCTTTTCTGGGAGGTAAGGATTTCTGTATGAGCTGGACTGTAAGAAGATCATTTCTAGTCATCGTGACCCACTCATGTTTTAGGCCTTGAGTGCACGACTATCATTTTTCTAAACACGTACAGGTAGTCTTCGGGTTACGACGGTCTCGAGTTACGACGTTTCGTGGTTACGACGCATCTCCCATTTACTATGAAAAGCCTTTTTTCGAGTTACGCAGTTTTACGTCATAAACATTGTGACGCAGCGGCGGAAAAATACAGCGGAGGAATACTGCACTGTACTGTGAATGCGGTTTTACGTCGTAAACTGAATGCGGAATATGGCAGATGGACTGGTTTTACGTCGTAAACGTAGCGGCAGAGGAATACTGCACTGTACTGTGAACGTGGTTTTACGTCGTAAACGGAAAACGGAATACGGCGGATGGACCGAGGAAAATGGCGTCAACAGCATCCTAGTAGGCCATTAACTCTTTTTTTTCTTCATTATGGCTCCCAAACATACGTGTTTTTTGATAATTATGTAGGGTACTGTGTTAGGATAGGCTAAGTGCTTGGTAATACAGTACTGTACATGTATATGGTGCAGTATGTACGTATATTCCGACTTACGTCGAAAATCGGTTTACGACGCTGTGTAGGAACGGATCTACGTCGTAAGTCGAGGACTACCTGTATTTTTACTCTGGTTAAAAGAAATTAAAATGAAAGCATATACAGTAGTCCCTCGATACTTCGCGGTTCGACTTTCACGGACTCACTCTTTTGCGGGTTTTCAACGCAGTATTGTACACATAGTTTCCTGGTGGCCTGGCCCGCTCAATGATCGCCGAGGGGCCCCTCCTTTCTCTTTCTGAGGATGTCTGTCACAGCAGAGCAGAGAAACACAACAGGCGGACACGCAACTTGTGACAAACAGCTCCAGAAAGGAGAAAGGCAGGAGCGGGGATGGGGTCTGTCTTTCCCCATCGCTGCTGTGGGAGCTTCAGTGGGACCGATACCAGAGCGAGTGGTATGGATTGTTTATTTTAAATAATCAAGCGCGACCCGAACCAAGCCTTAACTCGAACCGAGCCGGGGTTTGGCAAATGTCCCGGTGCTTCCAAAGGCCGGTCCGCCCCAGGTCACTGATTGGCTCAGTAACCATAGCATCAGTCAGTCTGCTCTCTTTCGCTAGAGCATTTAGAACGTCGTTAAGAACATTGCAAGAGTGTGGAAAGGATTTATAAAGCCTTAAAATAAATTTAAATACAAAAGTAATACAACGTACCTACTTTGTGGATTTTCAGCTATCGCGGGGGTGTCTGGAACGTAACCCCTGCTGCGATAAGTGAGGGACCACTACTGTAATTTAAAACACCTAAAAGGACACAAGTAGGTGGGGCTGCATCCACAATAAAAAAATAAAATAAAGAACAATCTGACCAGTCTGACAGGGCGGGGCGTCCTCCTTGGTAAACAGCCGGGCAAACACTGATCAATGCTAACGACACCCCTCAACCCATTTAGGATTTTAAAAACCTAAAAACTTAAGTTTCTTCTACAACAACAAAGATAAACCATTTTAAATCCATGAAGGTGCAAACCCATTAAAAAAAGATCACCGTTAGCATAAACAAGGTTTAAGGTGATTTTGGATGAGCTGACAAATGGAAACAACCAACCAGCTCTGTCTGCCGTCTACTGCAGGTACGACAGAAACTACTCGTAATTAATCCAATTTAAGAGTGATTTGTAGAATTGCTACAGATTAAACTTGCAAAAATCTGCTTTAATCCCACAAGAAAAATTGTAAAGACAACTCCCACATACGGCATTGAGCAAACACAGCAGCAAAACAAAACGTTACTAATTATTTTATGCATTTGTTTGATGCTGACCATGGCGATCCAGAGGACGATGTGTTCATCAATGAAGCTGTTAAAGTACTGGTTGAGGAAGAGGAGGCCTGGCCCGATGAACGCTGTGTCTGGAAGGTATAACTCACTCCTGGTCATGTGTGCAATCTACCGGTACAAATAAAAACAACATAAACACATTATAAGCATTCAGTCACACTCAAATACACACAAAAAAAAACTTCAAAGGTTAGAAATAGAAGCGTTTTTGAGTTAAGACAATTCAGTTGGAG
>JBBPBX010032645.1:9562-33749 GCA_038048925.1 Garcialebias charrua
ATATATATATATATATATATATATTATTTTGAAATTTTTATTTTGAAAGCCGAGTTCCGGTTTTACTTCCGGTTTGACGGCAGAAGCAGCGGAAGAGCAACGAGCTAAAATGCCAACAGACCTTACTGTAAACTCTCTAGACCGTGCAAAGCAGTGGAAAAGTACAGGCAGCCTCAGATCTTGGAGGAGCAACGAGCTAACATGCTAACAGACGGAGGAAGGCTTCACCAGCTCCCAGTAGGAAATTAAAGGCTCCCCCATAGCTCTGCGTTCGGCCGTACGCCGCTCTACGCGCGCGTTCACCCGCACAGCTCTGCGTTCATTCTCGCGTTTTCGCTCCAAATTCTTGACGTTATTTGAGCAGCCACAGCGCAGAGCGTTCGCTGATTGGTCATTTGCTGACACGCCTACTGAATTGATTGACAGGTGGGGGGGAAGGAAAAAAAAGGCGAGCCGGCAGCTTTTCACAGCTTCAGCCGCAGCGGTGTTCTGTGTTTACATCTTATTAAAAAGGTCTAAAAAATAAAAAGAAACAGGGAGCGCTGGTCCTGCAACCCACACATCAGACCATTACACCAGAAAATCTGCAGAACCTTGCGCAGCCACGCTGGACCGAGTTTAATTCGCTCGTGACAAATTCATTCATTTCCTCATCATTTCAGTCATGGAGTCAGCGGAGGAGGAAGCGATCACTTGACTTTTGGCAAAAAAACAAAAGAAAAGGCCAGATCAAGGATGAAGAAGAAGAATTTAATACGTTTGTGTCACATACAAAACAGTCCGGCGCCGGGCAGTTTATTGTGTGACAACGCGTTTGCGTTCGTAAAATTTGAACTTGGCGCGTACATGGTACGCTTGTGCCTCTGCGCACGGATGGCGTACGGACGGCGTGGAGAGGCGTACGGCCGAATGCAAAGCTATGAGGGGGCCTTAACTTTTTTTTTCTCTTCATTATGGCTCCAAATATATGTGTTTTTTGATAATTATGTAGGGTACTGTGTTAAGATAGGCTAAGTGCTTGGTAAAATACAGTACAGGTGCAGTTTGTACATACCCGGTATGTTCCGACTTACGTCAAAATTCGGTTTACGACGGCGCCTAGGAACGGAACTCCATCGTAAGTCGGGGTCTACCTGTATTTTAGTAGGGCTGAACAATTAATTGCATTTGCAATAATATCGCAATATGATAAAATGAGATTTTCTAATCGCGAAGGCTGCAATTTGACTGGTCACGTGACACAAATCTTTATCAACACTTAATAAAAAAAAACACCACAAAGACATTTACGATGGTTGCATGGCTAGAATGACAACAACCAGTGCTTCAACTTCAAGTAAGCAAAGTATCAGCCGACAGGGATCACTGACCCAACTGTTTGAACTTCAAACAGTAATTTTTTTTTATATCTAATTTTTTATATTTATTTATTAACTGTCATGTGAAGTTCAGACAGTAGTTAGGAAGTTCACTTAACATGTTTACTATTATGTTTATGAAACAAGAAAAAATAGAAATGGTGAAAAGAAAAGGCATAGATTTGTTTGCTTTATTGTAATCTCTGCTTTAAATAAATCTGACATTGTTTATTATAAAACAGATTGATTTATTGCTTCTGTTTGTTGAAAAATACTTGAGAAGATATTAAAAAATAATCGCGTTTTAAATCGCAATTGCAATTTACAGAAAAAAATTGCAATTAGATTATTTTCCAAAATCGTTCAGCCCTATATTTTAGTGGATTTGATAGAGTTGTTAATGTAGATTTATTCACTAAAATTGACACGTTATTAAGCTTATATCTTCTATTTTGATCATAAAACCTTTTTTAATAGTCACTAAAACTAAAACATGCCCCGTGAATGTGTATGTGTCAGATGACGTGCAGTGGAAGTCTCCTTTACCTGAGTGTGACTTCGGGAACGGGACACCTGACTCCGTTGTGATAGGGCTGTCTCAGTGAGATGGTTTGACTGGCTGGCTCCATCAACAGAGGACACCTCTCCCTGATACACTCCCAACGTTACACCACAATTTATGGACACAACACTACCCAACCAGTCTGCGGCCGTTCTGCTCATTGTGAACCTGTGGATGAAAACCAAATACTGTACACGAAATGTTACATTAGGTGCTGTACTAGGTGCTGTATTCAGCAGATAAAACGCATGTTTAATTAGCTGGTAAAACTGTGACACTGACAGATAACCTTCAATCCTGTGCAGATTTTTATGAAAGAACAGGCTTTGTTGCGCCATTTACAGCTTGTCTAAAGGTGTTGGGTTAGAAGTGAATTTATAAAAACAAACCAGGAAGCTTTTTATCGTTCTGAAGAAAAGGGTTTTATGTTGCACCGAGATTTACTGGAAATGTAAGTATGCTGCGGTTTGTATAAATGACATTTTGAATCAGCCTGAGACAAACACGACACACGCTGAACATAATTACAGTAAATATGCTAAAAGATCGAGTCACTGTTCAAATAAATCGCGATGAACATCTGGGAGGCTGCGTCAGCTAGCTTATCGGCTAACATTAGCTTCGGTTCTGTAATTTATTTTCATCCAGACGGAGAAGCTAAACAAGAATTAAAGGAGTTTTAAAAAATCCAGCTTCGCTCTTTCAACTTCACAACAGACTCGTTACCTCGTAGAGAAGTCAGTCAGGAGGTCCTAAAGTCCATCAAAATGCTGTCGCTGCTGTTGTTCCGCGTTGGCGGTTGGCGCGTGACGTCATTTCCGATCTCTTCCACGTGGCTTTGTTGTGATTTTTAAAATCATCATTACCGTATTATTATTATTATTATTATTATTATTATTATTATTATTATTATTATTATTATTTAGGTATGTTTCTTTCTGAAGTTAAAACACAACAAGTGAGAGATTAGTGTTAGATTTCTGGACATAATTTAAATATTTTGGTAGTTTACACTCCTTTCTTCATTATACTTTTTGAGATACTGTATTAGCATTCCTTCTAATTAAAAAGTTAACAAATCTAAAGTAATGTAGCAAATGTATCAAGTAAGATTTCTATTTGTAAAATTACTTGTCAGGGTCTTTACAAACAATCCTGTATTAATTCAACCTTTATTTAGGCAGGTTAATCCCATTGAGCCTCAAGGACTCATTTACAAGAGAGACCTGGCTACAAACAAAGAATGATGACAACAGTAACAATAGATTTTCCTTGGACAATCAACAATAGACCCATCATAAGAGAGGCATACAGATTTATTTTATTTTATTTTTTATCTTTTAACAAGTTAAAACAAAGGTGTCAAAGTTGCAAAACAGACAGATTATTGGCAGATGTAGAAAATCAAAAACAGGAACATGTCTATATTGGTTTTTGCCAGGACTCTAACAGATTCTTAAAGCCATTTAGAGAAGTCAAGGTCGAGAGCTTTAATTCATTCAACCTTTATTTAGTCAGGTAAATCTCATTGAGCCTCGAGGGCTCATTTAAAAAAGTGACCTGCTACAAACTAAAGAATGATGCAATGGTAGAATTTCCTTAAACAACAAACAACAGAAGAAAAAAAAACATAGGAGAGAAATAGAAAGTGAAATGCAAAGTATCAAAACTAGCAAAACACCACAAGGTAGATGTACAAAATCAAAAACAAGAACATATCTGCAATGGTTTTTGCCAGGATTCCAAAAGATTCTTAAAACCATTTAGGGAGGTCAGGGCCGAGAGCTTCAAATCTTTTTGTAAGATATTCCAGCAGGAGCAGAGTAGGAGAAAGCCCTTTTTCCAAGTTCAGTCCTCACTGACGGAACACTGCAGGTGATCATGTCCTGAGAGCGCACACTGTAGCTGCACTCACGTAAAGACATGTAGGAGGAGATGTATGAGGGCAGCAGACCAAGAAGTGATTTAAAGATGAAAATGTACCAGTGGAAGAGTCTGCGTGAGGTTAATGATGTCCAGTTAACCAGTGAATACAGGGTGCAGTGGTGGGTACGATAATCACAGCCAGTTATGAATCTTAGTGCACCATGGTAGACAACATCCAACATCCGCAGGGTGCTTGTAGGAGCATTCATGTAATAAAATCCAAGTTTAAAAAATATTCACAAGGTGAAAAGTTTTTTTTTAATATCTTGTAGAATTTTTTTACCTTTAGTAGTTAGCTAACAGTATATCTAACCAGATACTGTATTCATATTATGGTTCTTTCTTCCCAAAAACAATCTTTCAGATATCCAGAAAACCTGTCTTTGTAGCAACAATCAACATGTCAGATATCTCAAACCTTCTTCTTCCTATAGGACAAATATAGTACATTATATTTTTTACTCGTGCATGTGTATTAAATTTTCAACTCCAGATTTCTACAAATACATTCTTCCTGACTAGAATTAACTTTGTGAATATCTGAAATAGTTCCGATGCCTGCTGACAAATACTGTAGTCCTAATTGTTATTTCACTTGCTTTGGGTTAACATGATTCACAATCAATTTTTAAATTAATATTCAAAACATTTTTGTAATCATTTCCCAGGACGTTGTAATGGACCTGTCCAAGATATACTGTACCCCTCTTCTAATTCACTTATTGCTGGAGAATTGGATTAGGTAGGTAAAGGAGATGGATGGATGGATGGATGGATGGATGGATGGATGGATGGATGGATGGATGGATGGATGGATGGATGGAATTTTCAGTTACTAATTAATTATTAATCGTAAAATTTAAGTACCGTAATGGTTCTATGAATACTTGATACATGTATTCCTAATTTTACTGCATTTTACTAGATATTTTATTAATATTTACTCAAATTACTTTAGAAATACTGTAGCTGTAACGGTGATTCATTTTGCAAACCCTATGTGTCATTTTTCACCACTTTTATTGTCTGTCCAACAGGTCTCACTTGTACATGTAAATGAGTCTTCGAGGGTCAATGTGACTTATCTGTAAACACTATTTATCTGAGGAGCAGACTGCTTTGAATTTAACTCCATTGCAGAACTCTCATCTTGAGCAAATATGAAGGCAACAGTGGAAAGGAAAAACTCCCTCATGACGTAGAAACCTTTAGCAGAACCAGGCTACAGTCAAGCGGCCATCTGCTTCGACCGGCTGAGTTTAAGAGGAACAGGAAGGAGGAACCGATACACAATGGCAAGTCAAGAATCACATGTTAAGATAGAAATAGTATCAAGTGAAAACTATTCAAATTTAACAAATCATTTAAGGAAATTATGTCAATTTATCCAGTAGTCTAAGTCTATGGCAGCATAACAAACCAACTATAGGATTTATCAAAAAGGAAAGTCTTCAGCCCAGTCTTAAAACTAGACAATGTGTCAGCCTCACGGACAGAAACTGAAAGTTATGCACCATAACTCATGTTCCCTGAAGGAAGGGAACGAGGTGCAACATATCACTATGGATGAAAATGTACCAGTGGAAGAGTCTGCGTGAGGTTAATGATGTCCAATTAACCAGTGAATACAGGGTGCAGTGGTGGGTACGATAATCACAGCCAGTTATGAATCTTAGTGCACCATGATAGACAACATCCAACATCCGCAGGGTGCTTGTAGGAGCATTCATGTATAGAATGTCACCGTAATCAATGGAGGGCAGGAAAGTCACAGATACAAGGCGTTTCCTAGCATTCAGTGTTAGACATGATTTATTTCTGAAAAAGAAACCCAGTTTAACTTTCAGTTTCTTCACTAGGTTTTCCACGTGGAGTTTAAATGAGAGATGTGAATCGACCAGGATACCCAAATATTTATAGGAATCAACAAACTCAATAGGGACACCATTTGAGGAAAGAATCAGAGGAAGATCTGCTGGGACCGACTTCCTACTTGAAAAAAACATCCCTTTTGTTTTATCAGCATTTAGGACAAGTTTGAGACGGAACAAATCTGACTGAATGATGTCAAAAGCGGATTGCAGTAACTGGAAAGCCTTAGCTACTGTTTTAGCTCGGCAATAAACAACTGTATCATCAGCATAGAAATGTAAGGATGCATCAGGGATGCTCTGACCTACATTAGCTATGTAGATTGTAAAGAGGGTTGGTCCTAAAACTGAGCCTTGTGGTACACCATTTTTAACTGTTAAATAGCTGGAAAAAGTACCGTTATGTTGGACACATTGCCTCCGATTGGAAAGATAATTAGAAAACCAACCGATGGTGTGATCAGAGAAACCGATTTCTGAGAGCTTATGACACAGGATGTTATGATCCACAGTGTCAAAAGCTTTAGATAGGTCTAAGAAAAGTGTAGCACAATAATCCTTAGCATCCAATGCTTCAACAACATCATTAAGAACCTTCAGAGAAGCAGTTGTTGTGCTGTGTTTTTTCCTGAAACCAGATTGATGGAGAGGTAAGATGTTAAATGAGTCCAGATAATTTTTGATCTGAGAGTTTATCAGTTTTTCTAGAACCTTGGCTAAAATGCAGAGTTTAGAGATCGGTCGATAATTGTGGTCCAGCCTGGTCTGAATTAGATCCAGCGCTTTTCGACGGTTTTATCGAATGGTGGAGAAAAGGAATTTTCTGTCCCTTCGGGAGGTCAGTTAGGGTCATCCACAGATGGCGTATTGCGATGACCACCTCAGCCATTCCTCTGCCTTGTGCAACAGCTGCTGTCCCTATCATGCAGAGCACAAAGTCTGTTGATCTACGGGCTTCATCCAGCAGCTCCGCCGCAGCTTGCTTGTCTGACGTTACCTGGAGCTCTTGTAGTTTTTCAGCCAGGTACGCTCTCATCATTGCGGACGCGTTCATCACGTGCGCCGTGAGACCCTGAGCTCTGTAGCATTTCTCGAGCAGAGAAGCCGAAGCTAGACAGGCTTTGCTAGGGAGAGTTTGTTTTGTCCCGGATGACTTGGGAGCCAGATGAGACGCCAGCGTGTCCTCAATTTGAAGCACGTTGGCTATTCCCACTTCATCCATCCCGTCCACGTCAAGAAACTGAGAGAGTGAAAGTAGCATGGGAGCTCTGGGCTGGGACCAGGTGCGAGTCAGCTCTGTGAGGAAGTCCGGAAAGACGGGCATCCTTTGCCTCGTGGCGGCCTGCTGCTTTGAATAAAAATAATTTCCTGCCAACCTCGTGACTTGTTGACGAGGTGGAGGCTCCGGCCATTGGATCTACGGTGCGTCCGCTGCTCTGTGACACAAGTCGAACAGAGCAGGGATGGAAAAGTCAATCTCCGGGAGCATAGGCACCGGGGTGCGGGAGAGGTCTTCTCCCTGTTCCCCGTATTCAACGTCGGTGTCATCCGCAGAAAATTCACCTGAGGCTGAAATCGAGATCTCGTCCTCGTTCATCATGCCTCGAGTGTCAAATTCGACTGCTAAGTCCACCATGGGGGCCAGTACATCTGGGCTGTCGCCCCATTCGACTCGGGTGCTGTCATCCAAAGCCATGCTCTCGAGCTCTGGCGTGGGAGTCAGAGGCTCAGTAGTGTCCGAGTCTGCTGGTGCCACAGCAGTCCCCATGGCCTTGGCGACAAAGTCCACCCGGTGCCTTCTCACCGCCTCCAGCATCTGGCTGCAGTGTGGGCAAGATTCGGGTGCGTCCAGCGCCATGTTCGCGGGTAGCATCCCCAAGCAGACAAGACAGGCCTCGTGGGTGTCCGTCGCTGAGAGGGAAAAACCGCATCCGCTGGGACAGGCGCGCGAGGTTGGGCTCGCCGTCCTGCTGGTCTTTTTTGGAAGTCTCGTCTTTCACTATCCTTTCTCCGGAGGCATGTCCAAGATAAGACGAGCGAGTCCTTCCAAGATCTTTTTTCTTTTTATTTGAGACGTCTCCTCCGTCGCGTCGCTTTCGCTGGCTAGCCTTGCTACGAATTAGCAGAGGTAGCGGTGTGACGCAGTTAGCGCCATCGAACGAAGCAGTCTGCGGAAAGAGGAGAAGAAAAAACTTTGGGGTTAAGGAAAAATGTACCTGACTAGCTTTCGTTAGTCCAGCAGTACGCAGGAATAATTCTCTGTACGCTCTGTGTAGGGAGCAAGCTCACCTCTGGTCGAGCGATGAAACAACAGGGAAGTCCCGCGAAGAGAGAGAGTTCAGGTTTAAGCGAGGTGAAGGGCAATAAGAGATTGATGGATGGGCGTCAGCGGCTTAAGTACCGAGAGGACGGGGCCTCTGGCGCAACGCTGACGCCCCTTTTTTTCATTAATTCAACCTTTATTTATACAGGCTAGCCTCGTTGAGTCACGGGGACTCATTTACAAGAGGGACCTGTCTCACTCACACCAAACAACCATCCACTCTCACACTCACACCTAGGGTCAATTTAGAGTCACCAATCAGCCTAACAAGCATGTTTTTTGGCCCCTGCCGTAAAGGCGTGATTGTATTCCTTCAGGTAGCTGCACGGAGCACAATTTCCCATAGTGATATGTTGCACCAAGTGACATGACTGATAAGGGAACTGGAAGTTGTTTCCACAAGAGAGGAGCCTGATAACTGAAAGATCTTCCTCCCATTCTGATTTTGGAAACTCTAGGAACCACAAGTAAGCCTGCAGTCTGAGAGTGAAGTGCTCTGTTGGGAAAATATGGGACAATAAGATCTCAAATATAAGATGGAGCTAGGTTGTTGAGAGAATGAAGGTTAGAAGTAAGATTTTGAATTAAATTCTGAATTTGACAGGGAGCCCGTGGAGAGAAGTTAAAACTACAGTAGAGAGATATGATCTCTCCTACTAACTCCAGTAAGACTCTGGCAGCAGCATTTTGGATTAAATGAAGTCTTTTAAAAGAATTATTTGGACACCCAGATAATAAACCATTGCAATAGTCCAGTTCAGACGTGACAAATGCATGAAACAGTTTTTCTGCATCATTTTAAGATAAGATGTTTCGGTAACACTTTATAATAACTACACACTATTAAGCCTTATTTAAGCATTAACAAACATTTAATTAACAATGAAAACATCATTAATTAAGGATGATTCACACTTAATACACTATTAATTAACACACTTGTTAACGCTTTATACATAAAGAATAATGAGTTCCAAAACCTACGTACTCAATGTTTATTCATGCTTAATAACTCATGAATTAACTATGCTATCTATATTTGTAAATGCACAAATTAATGTGCTTTCACCACATGTATTAAATGCGTACTAATTGTTAAATAATGTTTGAATTCACTATCTATTAATCCTGCAATGCATCATTAATTAAGGCAGTTGCTAGTAGTTACTTAAGTGTATTTGTGAACCATTCTAAAGTGAAGACTATTCATGCTTTATTAAGGCTTTGTTAATGTTTCATAAATCCTAAATAGCCACAAGTTATTTTTCCCTTGTGGAAATCAGACAAAAATGAATTCACTATCTATTAATCCTGCAATGCATCATTAACTAAGGCAGTTGCTAGTAGTTACTTAAGTGTATTTGTGAACCATTCTAAAGTGAAGACTATTCATGCTTTATTAAGGTTTTGTTAATGTTTCATAAATCCTAAATAGCCACAAGTTATTTTTCCCTTGTGGAAATCAGACAAAAATGAATTCACTATCTATTAATCCTGCAATGCATCATTAATTAAGGCAGTTGCTAGTAGTTACTTAAGTGTATTTGTGAACCATTCTAAAGTGAAGACTATGCCCAGCTGTTTATCCGCGTTTTAACATGTTACATCGGTGTCCATCAAACATCTGAGGCTGCCAGGCACACATGGATGCGAGCTCCCGGCCCCAGCAGGCGTCTCGGACCGCCACCACTCGGGTCCGTTAGCATTAGCATGTTAGCTCGTGGTCCCTCCACTAAATCTTGCTGTCTGCTGCTTCACGCGTTCCACAGCGTCTTTGTCCTTGGTCTATCTGTCCCTACGCAAAACCGCCGTTCAGCTGCAGCGCATGTGTCCGCGCGGAGCAACCTCTGAACCAACAAGGTTTGGCTGTCGAAGCCGGAGCTAACCGAAGCTAAGAAACATAGCGACCGGAAACTGTCGGAAACTACCGGAAACTGCGTAATTCGGCTTAAAAATAACAATAAAAAATAATTGTGATAATAATACTTTATTTATATACCCAGTTAAAACAACCACAGCTGCAACAAAGCTGAAATAAAGAACATTTAAACCTAAATTATTTTTTAAAATTATTATTTTTATTTATTTATTTAACTTTTGTCTGATTTCCACAAGGGAAAAATAACTTGTGGCTAAATAATACTTTATTTATAAAGCTTTATTTCAGCTTTGTTGCAGCTGTGGTTGTTTTAACTGGGTATATAAATAAAGTATTATTATCACAATTATTTTTTATTGTTATTTTTAAGCCGAATTACGCAGTTTCCGGTAGTTTCCGACAGTTTCCGGTCGCTATGTTTCTTAGCTTCGGTTAGCTCCGGCTTCGACAGCCAAACCTTGTTGGTTCAGAGGTTGCTCCGCGCGGACACATGCGCTGCAGCTGAACGGCGGTTTTGCGTAGGGACAGATAGACCAAGGACAAAGACGCTGTGGAACGCGTGAAGCAGCAGACAGCAAGATTTAGTGGAGGGACCACGAGCTAACATGCTAATGCTAACGGACCCGAGTGGTGGCGGTCCGAGACGCCTGCTGGGGCCGGGAGCTCGCATCCATGTGTGCCTGGCAGCCTCAGATGTTTGATGGACACCGATGTAACATGTTAAAACGCGGATAAACAGCTGGGCATAGTCTTCACTTTAGAATGGTTCACAAATACACTTAAGTAACTACTAGCAACTGCCTTAATTAATGATGCATTGCAGGATTAATAGATAGTGAATTCATTTTTGTCTGATTTCCACAAGGGAAAAATAACTTGTGGCTATTTAGGATTTATGAAACATTAACAAAACCTTAATAAAGCATGAATAGTCTTCACTTTAGAATGGTTCACAAATACACTTAAGTAACTACTAGCAACTGCCTTAGTTAATGATGCATTGCAGGATTAATAGATAGTGAATTCATTTTTGTCTGATTTCCACAAGGGAAAAATAACTTGTGGCTATTTAGGATTTATGAAACATTAACAAAGCCTTAATAAAGCATGAATAGTCTTCACTTTAGAATGGTTCACAAATACACTTAAGTAACTACTAGCAACTGCCTTAATTAATGATGCATTGCAGGATTAATAGATAGTGAATTCAAACATTATTTAACAATTAGTACGCATTTAATACATGTGGTGAAAGCACATTAATTTGTGCATTTACAAATATAGATAGCATAGTTAATTCATGAGTTATTAAGCATGAATAAACATTGAGTACGTAGGTTTTGGAACTCATTATTCTTTATGTATAAAGCGTTAACAAGTGTGTTAATTAATAGTGTATTAAGTGTGAATCATCCTTAATTAATGATGTTTTCATTGTTAATTAAATGTTTGTTAATGCTTAAATAAGGCTTAATAGTGTGTAGTTATTATAAAGTGTTACCGATGTTTCTAATTGGGGGATGTCTGCTGGGGGCTGCATGCGAGCCCTCAGGTGGTGACCCAGCTGTGCTGGGGTGGTTTTGGGTTGGGTGCCGGGGGCTTGGGGTTCTGGGGGCGTATCGTCCCCGGGCTTGGGCCTGGTGGGGTTGGGGATCTTGGGCTCTGGTGGGCGGGTCGACGGGCTTGGGCTGGCCTGCGCTCTGGTGCCCGGCTCTGGCCGGGGGGCACTCGGCTCGCTGGTGGGTTGGGGTTTCATGGCGCTCTTGGCCGTGTCAGCCATGTGGGATTTTGCGTCCTCTTGGGCGGCGGGCTGACTGCGGTTAGTAGGGGTCTTGGTGGCACTGGTGGGTGTGGGCTGTTGGTCCTGCTGCTGGTGGCCCTGTCCCTCTCTGGTCTGGAGCTCAATGGGCCTGGCTGTCGGAGAGGTGTTTTGGCCTCGCTCCTTGGATGGACCTTGACGAGCTGGGGGTTAGGTTGGGTCAGCGGGGGAGCTGACTCCCTGCGGGAGCATTTGTTCCTGCAGTTATTTTCTCCCTACCCCTCACCGCGCACCTCCGCCCTCTTCATTTCAAAATTAATACATGTAGGGATTTTGAGGCTCGGGTGTACTGCAACATTTTTACATCTCTGTTGTTCAGAACCACCTGGGACTCAATTTTATTATACACCTTAGACATTCACTCATAAACATCCTCATAATATTCACATATAGGAAATGGGGTGGGCACTATGGTTATCAAAGTCAAAGTCAAAGTCAAAGTCAACTTTATTGTCAGATCTGCAATATGTACAGTGCAGGACATACACAGGACCGAAATTGCGTTTCTCTCAGTCCCTCGGTGCAACAGTAAACATCTAAACATTGAAACACTGAAACATATAATAATAGACATAAGCATAAAAATAGTAAAACTAACACTGTCCTGAGTTTTTTTTTTTTTTGCATAGTGGTATAAAAAAAGAGTATAAAAAGTATAACTAAAATAAACTAAAGGTTTCTAGCATTGACATTTGCAAAGTGGCAAAGCAGCGTATGAGTCAATGTACACAGTATATGTATGAGGTAGTAGTTGATGTTGTTGTAGAGGCAAAAAGTGGCATATGCAGTAAGGCACATTGGGCATCCCTAAATAAGACCGTTCAGAGCACACTGTATATGTACCAGCAGTGGTGTAGATATTAGAGTAGTGTAAATAAATGTAAACAGTAGTAATTACATGTAAGCAGTAGTAATAAAAGTAAACAGTATTAATAAATGTAAACAGAGAATGTAAACAGTATTATGATTATAGGCAGTGATGTAATACAGACATTAGTGCAAGTATGAGAAGTAGTGCAAACTGTATGAGCACATGACCGAGAGTTTAGTGAAAACCCGTTTGGTGACACAGAGTCTAGTGTTAAAAACTTTGTGTTGAGTGATAATATGTGAGAAAGTTTTAGTGTTAAGGCAGTTCAAATGGGAGGGGAGGCAGAGCAGGCAGAGTGTTTAGCATTCTGACTGCCTGATGAACAGAGCTGTCTCTCAGTCTGCTGGTTCGAGCCTGGAGACTCCTCAGTCTCCTTCCTGATGGCAGCAGTCTGAAGCAGCTGTGTAGTGGGTGTGTGGGATCACCTGCCATGCGGTGGGCTTTCCGAGTGAGGCGTTTGCTGTGTAAGTCCTGCAGTGAGGGCAAGGAGGTGCCCACGATCTTCTCAGCTGCTCTCACAATGCGCTGGAGGCTCTTGCGGCAGGATGCAGTACATGCACCAAACCACACAGTGATGCAGCTGGTCAGGACACTTTCTATGGCACCTCTGTAGAAGGTGCTCATGATGGGGGTTGAAGCTCCAGCCCTTTTCAGCTTGCGGAGAAAGTAGAGACGCTGGTGAGCCTTCTTTGCCAGTGCTGCAGTGTTCCTGCTCCAGGACAGGTCCTTTGAGACGTGCACTCCCAGGAACTTGGTGCTGTCCACTCTCTCCACTGCGGTGCTGTTGATGGTCAGAGGAGGATGTTGGGCATCCCTCTTCCTGAAGTCCACAACAATCTCCTTTGTCTTCTCCACGTTGAGAGTGAGATTGTTGTGTCCGCACCACAAGGCCAGGCGGCTCACCTCGTTCCTGTAGTCCGTCTCATCGTTGTTGCTGATGAGACCTACCACTGTTGTGTCGTCCGCAAACTTGATGAAGTGGTTGGAGCTGTACGATGGTGTGCAGTCGTGTGTTAGCAGGGTGAATAGAAGGGGGCTCAGCACACATCCTTGTGGGGCCCCTGTGTTCAATGTGATGGTGCTAGATGTGTTACTCCCGATCCGTACTGTCTGTGGTCTCCCGGTCAGGAAGTCTAGCAGCCAGTTACACATTGAGGTGTTCAGCCCCAGACTGTCCAGTTTAAGGATGAGCTGTTGGGGGATGATGGTGTTATGGGTGGCGAGATGACACCACTCTCGTCTCCTGTGCCTGTGCTCACTTACAATGATGCATTTAGACAGTAAGGGCTTAGGTTAGAGTTGGGGTGGAGGGGAAACTGGCATTATGCCAGCCTCTGCTCCTTCTCTTTCCCTTTATTAATTACACTTTACAACAACACACATCAACATCACATCTGGGGGCGGGTGTGTGTGTGTCGGGGTCTAGTGTTTTTTTTTTTGGTACCCCCTGGTTCCCTGGCGGCCATTCTGGGGGTGGGGTCTGGTAAAGTGGTAGGCCGTCAGGTGTTGTCCTGGACTATGGGGAGTTTTGGGACCTGGGGGTTTGCCGTGGGCGGGGCTGGCACGGCGCTCTCCCTGGGGCTGTTTGGGCTCGGGTGTCCTGTCCTGTCGGCTGGGCGTGGGTTGGGCCAGATCTTGGATGTTGGCTCCTCTCCACCCCAGAATGATGGGCCTACCTCCTGGGTTTGGGTGTGGGCTGCCCCATGTAGGGGACAGGTACATGTCTTGGGCCTGGGGGTATAGAGTGTGTATCGGTATTATGAATGGAATGTGTCATTATTGTGTGTCTTTGAGTGAGTGAGGGTGTAGATGAGGGTGGGTCTGTGTGATTGTGTCTGTGTATTAATGTCTATTTGTCAGGCTGGGACTTAGATTGCCCCCTCTTTGAGCTGAGGCTACTTGGTGTCGCACTCCTACCACGTGGTCCCTGGTGGGGGGTGCCTTTGCCTGCCGGCGCACTTGGGGCCCACGGTATCGGGGGTTGGGCGCTTGGGCGTATGTCGGCTCGGCCTGGTGGCTGCCTGGTGGGGCTCGGGTCCTCTGGTCCTGTCAGGCCTGAAACTGAGGGGTGGGCGTCCCCGGTGCCCGGGCCTTGGTGCCTGGGCCTGGGGCTACATCAATGCGGCGGGTTCCGGCGGGGGCCTGTGAGTTTGTCGATGTTGGCCCCGGGGGGTCGTTGTGTGTGGTCGCTGGTGGGGCTCTTCCAGTTTTCCCCTATGGTCAGGTCTGGGGGGTGGGTGAGTGGTTCGTCCTGTTTGGGTAGTCCTGGGGGCTCTGCGCTCGGGGTCCCTCTTGGGGTCTTGGGCTCTGGTCCCCCCTTTGTCTGCCCCGGGTCTTGGGGGGCGGATCTCTGATGCTTCACGGTCGCTATTGAATGTTCTATTAGAGAGGCCTTATTCACTTATGCATGCTCACCCACACACAAATGGATGCAGATGTATATGTAGATATCATATGTAGATATGTAGATGGGTGTGTGACTGAATATGATTGTATATTTATGTATATATATATATATATATATATATATATATATATATATATATATATATATATATATATATATATATATATATATATATATATATATATATATATATATATATATATATATATATATATATATATATATATATATATATATATATATTATATATATATATATATATATATATATATATATATATATATATATATATATATATATATATATATATATATATATATATATATATATATATATATATATATATATATATATATATATATATATATATAATGGTAAATGGAGCTTATTTATATAGCGCTTTCCAGCCCCCTGTGAGGGACCCCAAAGCGCTTTACAATACCAACCATCCACCCATTCATACACACATTCATACACCGGTAGCGGTGACTGCCATGCAAGGCGCCTTCCAGTCCTATCGGGAGCAACTCGGGGTTAAGTGTCTTGCCCAGGGACACAACGACACATGGTGTGAGTAACCGGGATTCGAACCTCCAGCCTTCCGATCGGGGGATGACTGCCATTACCACCACACCACGGCCGCCCATAATATATATATATATATATATATATACATATATACATATATATATATATACATATAATATATACATATATATATATATATATATATATATATATATATATATATATATAATATATATATACTATATATATATATATATATATATATATATATATATATATATATATATATATATATATATATTTATATATTTATATACACGACCCTGTGTACATACTCTTGTTTTCATCACATGTACCACATGTGGTGCAAATGACGATAAAGACTCTCTGACTCTCTGACTCTGATATATAAATATGCCCCAAGGCCTCATCCACACCAACAGAATGGCCTCATATACATACCAATGGCTTCAAAAATGCCAATTCAATGAGCCATTTGACTAACTCCCATGGGAACTATAGTTAGAATATCCAAATGGCTCACATGTGGTAGTGCTAGTGTTAAAACTTTATATTTTAGCGGTTTGACTTCAGATAAGCCAAAGTTAGTTCCAGTAAACAGCAGGTTATAATTTTTTTTCAGCTCCTGCTGGTTTTTGGAGACTTTTCACTTCAGGAAGTGAGCAGCTCTGTGAGGACACAGCAGCTGATAGTTGAGAGTCAGAAGGAATTCTACATGTAAATAGTTTTCACAGCACTGAAATGGTAATATATTAGTTAATGTTTCTAATAATTATTCAACATTAATTTATAGTTTAAAAAATTAGTCCCTTTTAAATTATCTGTTAAATATATTATTAGTCCCTTTTAAATTATCTGTTAAATATATTATTCTTTTACTTTATTTTGTCTGTGTTTTCAGGTTTCCAGGTCTCCAGTCCATCACCTGAGGCTCTTCCTGATGGAGGATTTTTAAACACCTTCACCTTCAACACGAACCACACAAGAAGAGAGACAAGAATTAATTTTCAGAGCAGCAGACTTTGAAAATGGGAGATCACCTCAAGACACTTTGAAACATGTTTCAAAAGTGTTTGAGATCAAATCCAAATTGGAAAGTGCGTACTGGCTTTTTATTCTCTCAAAGGTTGGACAATAATGAGTAACAAGATGACAGTTTCAGATAGCACATGGAAAACGTGGCAGTGTAAAAACAAACAATAACGTAATGTTAAAACCTTATCTGTGATTAAAACATGAGTGTGGCAATGCCAAAAGAAACAATAACGTAATGTAAAAACCTTATCTGTGATTAAAACATGAGCTGGCCAAATCAGTGTTTTTGTTCTGTGTGCAGGAAGCAACAAGTTATGTTCTTCAGAGATGTTTTGTTTCATACAGAAAGACTTTTAGTAAAGCAAACTGGTTAATGATTCATCTCATGATGATGATTGATCATGAATGATTCATCAGAATACATTAAAGTAATAAGTTTTAAATGATCAATGTTTGAATTCTCTAACATATCCGTCCTCTTTATCATTTAAACTGGTTACAACTTAATCAGATGAAACGATCATTGAGGCGCACAGCAAAAATGAGTTCTTTATGAACTAAGGTCCTTTATGGACTCAAACCAAAAGAAAAACAACAAAAAATGAGAAAAAGAATCACTCTGCATTTTCTTTTTAGGCTAATTCATCATGTTTTTCAGACATGGTACTACACAAATAAAAAGAAGGCAATTGTCAGGATTGGAGTGCAGATTCTCAGCAGGAGGTGCCACCATGGTCCGGAGGTGAACCATGACCATGGGTTGAAAGGGTCTGTTCCTTTAGTCCCACTCTCAACATAGTTCGCTCAGATCGTGCAAAGCATCGTGGATGTCTCCTCCTGTTCCTGATTCGTCTGGGATGTAGGTACAGCACGATTCGCCAATAATTTTACACACGCCTCCTCATGATGCAGTCAGGAGGTTGAGAATGTCAGTTTTGTAGGATCATCTCTCCCATTGCTTTCAGCTCTCCCAGAGTTCCATTTGCTGATTTGTAGGTGTCGTCGATGAGGCGGGGAGGGCATACCTGTTGATTCCAACCGACTCCTACCCATGGGAAAAGGCTCTGGAAGAACTTTTCCCCTCCATTCCAGATCTTGAATTCCCATGGGACGCCGGTGCTGGTGTTGAGCCCTCCCCATCTTGTTATCTCAGGCATTGCAGAGCGTTTTGTCCTGTGAGCTGAGGGTGTCAGTAGCTTCCTCAGCACAGGCGTCGGGTTGGATAGGGGGACCAAAGCACAAAGGCCCCCCCAATTAGGTGGCAATGCTGTATAGGCTCTGTGTCCACACAAGAAATACCAGTCAGTTAAAACACAGAGCCTTTGTCACCTGGCACTGCAATGCTACGGTGGTGGTTTCTTGTCGTCCTCTTGTTGGGTTGCTGATGTTGAAAGTCCTTTGTTCAAGGAGGTGTGTGCAATCGATGACATCTTCTGACTCGAGGCAGTTGGCGTTTTCATCCCAAAACGCTTGGCGGCAGATGTGTCATGGTGATCAGTTCAGGCAGTTTGATGGGCGTCCTTCACTTCATCAGACAGTGGTTTTGTGTAGTCTTGTTTTGCCCAGCTGCCTGTTCCTGGGTGGGTGCTTAGTCCATATAGGCACGCTTGTTGTTCTTTGGGCACAGTAGCAGGTTGCAAACCTGAATTGTAGGTGGCATAGGGTAGATGAGCACAGACATAGCAGTTAGTAGTTTTTCCTTCATAAGCAGTTTTGTTCATCAGTTGCCACCATAGGTTGGTGCTGTAGTCATGGGGGTGTTCAGATCTCAGCAGATCGGTGATATCGCCGTTCACTATGTAACTTGCTCCCATTGTTGCTAGGTATACAGAAATACTAGAAACCTAAATCCTAACAGAGCAGGGATCTTTAAGTTCTTCACTGGTTTTGAGATGACGGTCACTAAAAGAACCGCCCCCTTTGTACACCCGGCTTCCCCTCTGCTCCAATGACTTAAGGGTCTAGTATTTCTGCAATTTACAGTGACTGAGATGTATCCAACTGGGTCGTTCAGCAATCTTCACAGCAGAGGGTGTACTCAGTAGTACTTGGTATGGACCTTCCCAGCGTGGACTGGCCCAAGTTTTTCTTTTGATGATTTTGATGAAGACCCAGTCACCAGGTTTTACTGTCACTTCCTGTGGGGACAGAGAATCAGAAGACAGTAAATTTGTCCTGAACACTTCTTTTTCTCCAAGTTTTTTTTTTTTTTTAAGTTAAGCCTAGGTGTGTAGCCATGTCCTGTATAATTTGATTAACAAAATGAGGTCCATTGTCACTGTATATGGTTTCAGGTCAGCTTCATCCCGTTCTGAGAGAAGCATCACATCTAACTGTCATGGAGAGAGAGCGTGTACTCTGGGTTCACAAGTGACAATCGAATAAAGCTGTTTTTTCCACATTTTGCAGGTGGGACTGTAAGCCCATTCATTTTGTGGGGGAGAGAAATCAGTGCATGTAGCAGCAGCCCTAATCTGTAACCCCACATCTCTCCACTGCATGTCATGTGATTTAAATAAAGAGATATGTGGTGTTGCATCCAGTTTGTAAAAGCGTTTTTGTTCTCCAGAAAGGAGAACTGTAGCACCAGCGAATGAACATTTGTCTGTATATATCTCTTTAATGGCCATTGTGGCAGGGCTGTCAGCCAAAAAGTCACCTATGTAGTTGTAGGCACCTTGTTGTAATATGTTCATTTTCACATGTAATTGGCTCAGAGGCATTTCATCCTCCTTCTTTGTCAGCACGTTACCTGCTTCCTGCATCAAAAGGGAAGCAGCTGTTAGATTGTCAGTTGAACCCAGGTCATATGAGCAGTAAACATCGATCAGACTTTGATTTGCATAAATCTGAGTTTTGTCCAACCTTGTGGCTCTCATTCCATCCTTGACGGGAATGATTGCAATGGCCAGTTTTGTCAGTAAATCTCTGCCCAGTAAATTTACGGGACAGTCAGGTGATATTACAACATTTGCTGAAATGCAAGAACCAGTTTCTTCATCTGTGAAGTACACCGGTTTGGAAATGCTTTGTCTATTGGTCAGGCCATCTGCTGATTTTACCCAGATGGAGTTTTGTGATGGTTTCAGACCAGGAACACTGGTTTTTAAAACTGTTTTACATGCACCTGTATCACAAAGAAAATCCACATGGACTGAGTTGACTTTAAGCGTTATATAAGGTCTTTCTTTCAAAGAATTCAATAAATCCAAAGCTGAACAAATATTCACAACTTCCTGTTCTTCGACAGAGCTGGAGTTGGGAGTGTTATCAACTAGCCATGCATTATAACCGTCCCTGTTATCGGAGCGGTTTCTTGTCATAGGAAATGCTTCTCTGTGAGCAAATTCTCCTCTGTTTGGATGATCTAAATCTTTCTGGCAGTAACGTCTTTCATGTCCGAACTCGCCACACCTCCAGCAGGTGGCAGGACTATATTGTCGGGGACGGCTATACTGTGGTTTGTATCTACTAAACCCATGGCCTCTCGGTCTCATGCGTCTACCTCTGTTGCTGTTTCTCATAGGAGCATTGTAATATATTTCTGAGTCTGGGTCATTACTGTAAAACACATTTGTGTTGTTGTCTGGGTTATCTCCTGTTTTCTTTTTCAGCACTTTCTCAGCATGACGTGCCCATTGCATAAAAACCTCAACAGTACAAGTGTCCAGTTCTACAAAGTGTTTCTTTATCCAACCTGAAATGTTTGGAGTACAAGATTGTAGCAGACCGTTCTTCAGCTGTTGTTGATAAGCTGAGGTTGGCTCGTCATTGTGATTGATACCGCTATAAATTTTGAAATCCTTTTCATATCTTAATTTAAAATCATCGACATCTTCCCCTTGTTTTTGTTTGATTGCAGAGAGTGCAGCATAATCAGCTTTTCGTTTGAAAACTGTGCACACTCTACCACAAAGAGCATCCCACTGTTGCTTGTAACGTCCAGTTAGGTGGTTTGGGGTTGTTATATCATAGGGGAGGGGGGCCCCATCATTTCCCCTGCCAGTGTAGTCACCACGCACTCGGGCCCAATGTTTTCCCAAAGACGACTGGGCTGCTTCCCCGGTCTCATGACCATTAAGGCGATAGGAATGTATAATACCTTCCATATCCATGATCCACATTTCAGGATCCTCCAAATGACTGCTAACTCCCTCTACAGCCTTTCTGGCCTCTTCGAGGGTCCATGGCCTGAAAACTAAAGCATGTTGCGGGTTGCCCTTTATATCTGCAGCTGGATTCATGACTTGTATCAGAGGGAAAGCATTTGAAGAGGGGCAAGGAGGTTGTGAAGTGGAAGACTGCATCTTTGACATTTTTCTAGTGACAACGTGGTTATCTGTTTTGGCCTCTGACGATATGCTTAGTTTGGCAAGTTCATCGATAGGATAAACGGATGGTGTTTGGGTTGAAAATGAGGCCCCCGTTGTATCATAAGAGGGAGGGCGACTCACAGATATTGTTTCGTTGTCTTCAGGTTTAACAAACATCGTGTCAGTCATTTGTTTTTGTTGCAGTTTGGCCTCCTTAGATGTTTTTATCTCTTCACACCTAATTATTGATTCATAATGCCAGATTTTAGCAATTGCCAATTGGTGTTCTATTTTTTCTTTTTTCTTGCCTTTGTTTAGAATAATTTGGTTTTGCAGGACAGAAATAAGTGTTTTCCAGGTGTCTACTTTAAGGTTGGGTAATATCTCATATTTCGCCCTCCATTCTTTGACATATTTAACCGATTCTGGATGTTTCTGGCTCATGAATCTCAAATCTTTCGTGTTTGTTTCTGCTCCTGTAGGAGATTTTTTACTTCTATTATTTCCCATGACTGTCAGATATGTTAGTTATATAATTTACAAGTGCCAAGTTTTTATTGTTTATTATTTTTATTGTTATTTTGTATTTGAGCCTCTAAAAACTTAAATTATCGTCTAAAAAAAAAAAGTTAAACTAGTCTGCAAATGTAGTAGCGATGTTTGGCCACTACGGGTCCTTCTTCGACAACTATTTAGCACGGTGTCTTTACAGGAAGAAGGAGGGGACTTTACTTTTTTCTCTTTCCGGTCGACGTGTAAAGACGACGTCAGACTTTAGCCTGATCGTCCAAAAGATGTGTTTAAAATCGGTAAGTGGATTTCCCAACTTCTTTTTGCAGAGAAAATACAATTTTGAAACGTCCGGTTTCTACCGTTATGACGACCTATTTACGGATTTTAGACGGGTGAATGTAGCGTCGTAGTTACGCTAACTGTGTTAGCCACGGTAGCTTTCAGTGAGCTGTCGATGTCCCCAAAAACGTAATTTTTTAGCTGATTAAAGTCGGATCGGTTCGCATTAGGTTTTTAACACACGAAACGTGATCCTGTCCTCTTGCTTCTGCGAAATAATTTGGATCTTTTGTCGTTAAAAACTAATAATCGGAACGCAAACAAACAGCTATGCTAACGCCAAAACAAATGCAAAAATGTTCGATTTCCACGTTTGTTTAAGCTTAAAACCTAAAGTGTTTGGATTAGTATTTTATAAACAAGATCAATCGATTTCTCAAATGTTAGTAAACGAATCGGCTACGTTGAATTGTTTGAAATAAGCATGCAAATTTATTATTTTATTTTATTTCAAAATAATAATTCAGGTATCTGACCCGTGTCTCCGGATTCGTTTTTAGATACGATCTTATCACGTTATAACTGTTATAACTGTAAGTGCAGAAAAATACAATGATTAACGTTTTATATGTATTATTTAGTCTCGTTTTAAACTGAGATGTAGTAGTAGCATAAATTTCTGTTTGTTTCTGTTTTTCACAGGAGGTGATATCTCAGTACCAGATAAGATGTTCCCGGAGGAGCCGGCCTGCTTTCAGCGCAGTTAGTAATTATTAGTTTCAGTATTTATCTTTTTAATTTATTTGATTAATCTTTATTTTTCTTTGTTCTTTCTTAAAGTTGACTTTGTGACTTCGGCAGCCAGCTCAAAACTCTAATTTACATGTGAACTCATGTTCTTACACACACAGAGAGGGAGAAAGGAAGGGAGGTAAACTCACACAGATAGAGGGAGAGAAAAAGAGAGAGAGAGAGAGACAAGCTCAAAGAACGCACACACAACTCTCAGGCACTCACCGATGCAGCCTGATGAACACAACTTTCACAGGACGCGTCTGAGAAAGAAAAACGTACCTCCCCGCTGTACGTCAGCAAAATTTATAGCACCTTATCTCTGTGCTAAACAACCCAAGCTAGTATTTCAAGCTTGTACTTAAGCAAACAATTTACAGCACTTCTCGCTGTGCCAGGCAAACCAAAAACAGTACTTTTCTAGCTGTACAAAGCAATTTACAGCACTTCTCGCTGTGCAAGGCAAACCCAAAACAGTACTTCCCGCCGTACAAAGCAATTTACAGCACTTCTCGCTGTGCAAGGCAAACCCAAAACAGTACTTCCCGCCGTACTAAGCAAATAACGTACTTCCCGCCGTACGAAGCAATAACATGTACTCACTCCTTGCAGGTTCGTGTGGTATTCGACTGGATCTTCCGTCAAACCGTCCCGTCGATGGCCAGAGAATCGGACCTAAAGAACACTGGCCTGGCGGGGTAAAACGTCCACGCTTACCAGACTTTTGAAACTGCCGTGCATGGGCTAGTAGCACGTCCGTCCTCTGGGCCCACCGGAGACAGGTAAGAGGAAAATCCCGGTCAGGGAACCAATGATGGAGGATTTTTAAACACCTTCACCTTCAACACGAACCACACAAGAAGAGAGACAAGAATTAATTTTCAGAGCAGCAGACTTTGAAAATGGGAGATCACCTCAAGACACTTTGAAACATGTTTCAAAAGTGTTTGAGATCAAATCCAAATTGGAAAGTGCGTACTGGCTTTTTATTCTCTCAAAGGTTGGACAATAATGAGTAACAGGATGACAGTTTCAGATAGCACATGGAAAACGTGGCAGTGTAAAAACAAACAATAACGTAATGTTAAAACCTTATCTGTGATTAAAACATGAGCTGGCCAAATCAGTGTTTTTGTTCTGTGTGCAGGAAGCAACAAGTTATGTTCTTCAGAGATGTTTTGTTTCATACAGAAAGACTTTTAGTAAAGCAAACTGGTTAATGATTCATCTCATGATGATGATTGATCATGAATGATTCATCAGAATACATTAAAGTAATAAGTTTTAAATGATCAATGTTTGAATTCTCTAACACTTCCTGTTGAACCACTAGTACAACCCAGACTTTCACATCACAGCAGGTAAGATTGCATCAACAAAAAGAATAGTACTCAACAATATTCTTTGATGTAAATCTGTTGATTTTCTGTGGTTCTGATGAGGGAAGTGACAAAGTGGATGCAGCATTCAGCCCATAATGGACCCAGATGTCCCCTGCGTCCAGACCTACAACACCTGGACATCCAGGAGCGTGCACGAGGAGGTGGTGTAGTCTGAAGAAGTGTACAAGCAGCAGGATGAGGAGAAACTAGACAGATGTCCCCTGCGTCCAGACCTACAACACCTGGACATCCAGGAGCGTGCACGAGGAGGTGGTGTAGTCTGAAGACATTAGTTTGACCCATTGTCT
>JBBPBX010032646.1:0-20103 GCA_038048925.1 Garcialebias charrua
CCCACAGCTTGACTCGCACTGGGAGGACAATTTTGAAATTCCATGGACTAAATTTCAAGAAGAACTGTAAAAAAGTATCAAGTGCCTCAGAGAGGAGTGGCCATTTTTGTTTGATGAAATTGGCATGTCGATCCACTTCAAGGAACTCACTGGGAACGACCTCAAGGAGACCTTCATATGCAACTTGGATTTGAAGGGAAAAAGGCTCCTCAACTACCTGACCCCTGTTTGTGTCAAGAACAACAAGAAGTTCCTTCAGACTTATGCAAGACTTCAGAGGCTACGGGGACAGCAGAGTGGCTGCTCAGAGGATGTGAAAGAGATGGTCCTGCTTCTCCTCAACTACTTTCATGAGAAGGAGGAGTCCATGTTCTTCTATGTACCGGTAGATGAAACGAGTCTGGCAGAAGATGTGCAACTGGAGCAAGTGGCTCTAATGCCAACCATCATTGTCTGTGGTAAGTCTGCTTCATATCTAATTTATTACGTTGTACTACTAATGGATTTTCTCATGCGAGTATAGGACCTAATAATATATACGGTACCCTGTTCAATTATTATTTTTTCTTTATAGGACAGTCATGCTATTCCTCAACAAGGTACATGCTGAGTCTGGACCGGACCCTTATCAACACAAACATCCCCTCCTTCGTTTCTGCGTTGTGCCTGATGTTCGGGAGCTACTATTGTTTCAACATCCATTATCCGTCTGAGCTGGCTTCAACTCTGGAATTGCTTCAAAGGTAAATAAATATGGCTTGCTTTCAATTTGTAATACTATAAAACAATATGTATTTTACCCAGATGCATGCTCAATAATCCAGGTAGAAAAATCTAGAAAAGCTAAGTCTGGTCCTCTGGACATAAAAAAAAAAAAAAAAAAAAAACCTCTAGAAACGTTTAATCTTTCGTCTGAAAGACTTCTTCAGTCTGAGGTGCTGTATTCAGCTCAGTCTTATAGCACCTGCTCACAGTGGATCAACCAGTTTGCAGATGACAGCCTGAAACCAGCTGCTCCCATGATCAAGGAGGACCATCAGCCTAACGATGGATTGTTAGCACCCTGATGGTTGTTTGCTATTCACAGAGGGCTGAGTGATACTAGCAATAACAGCATTGTAAGATGGGGACAGTTGAACCCGGAGGCCTCCACCTCTGTTTAATGATGGACGGTTTCTTTTCACAAAGATGGCCACGTTCGTAGGAACACTGGTTTGAGAGAGGAGTAAAGGAGGCCATCTTTGTGAAAAGAAACCGTCCATAATTAAACAGAGGTGGAGGCCTCCGGGTTCAACTGTCTCCCTCTTACAATGCTGTTATTGCTAGTATCACTCAGCCCTCTGTGAATAGCAATAACCATCAGGGTGTTAACGATCTATCGTTAGGCTGATGGTCCTCCTTGATCATGTGAGCAACTGGTTTTGTCTGTCATCAGCCAACTGGTTGATCCACTGTGAGAAGGTGATATTTATAAGACTGAGCTGAATACAGCAACTCAGGCCCTGTTTACACAGACACTGTGGGGGGAAACGGAGGTTTTGGGTATGTTAATTAGATGAAAAGTTTTGCGTTGACATGGGTCCGCTCGAATCTCCCCCCTCCCTCATGCCCCCCCTCCTCCTTTCATGAATTCACTGTACAGTAGTTACCATGCCCGGTCATTAGTTAGCGCTGTGGATTTTTGAACCTTCACCCACTGTGCATGCGTGCTGGTGAACCTTCACCCACTGCACATGCGTGCTGCCTCACTCTGCTGGCAGACTGCTGCGTTCTTCTGGACTAAACGTTGAGCTATCAACAAGTTAACAACAAGTTAAAGCTGAATTTTGGATAAGAGTCGACAGATTTGACACCAAGTGGGACCTCTTCATCTAACAAGCTGCACACCAGACGCTGAGTGGACTGTGGACCAGAACAGAGTTGACGAGGATGATGTCGGACTTTACTCCATGAAAAACATGACTTACAGCAGGTAAATCAACGTTCTTAATTTAATTTTTGCTTGTGTTTACTTTGATCACACAACAACGAACTGAGCTTTTATTTATTTCTTTTTTTCTGCGAGGTGGAGAAGCTGTCGTTCCAACAGGCGGACCGGTTCTGATGGGGTCCAGATGAAAACACAGCAAGAGTCTAGTTCATTAACATATTTACAGTTCAGTTAACGTGTTTTAATAGTGTTCAGTTAAATTCTCAGTGTTTGTGTGACGTACAGTTTGTGGTGTTGAATGAATAAATAAATAAACCTGGTGTCTTCATTTTACGTTACGCATTGTTTAAATAACGTAACGAGTCCAGATAGATAGCTCAGATTACTATATATCTCCCACGCTAACATAAATACTGTTATTGTTAAACTGTTATTATATAGCACATATTTTGCAGCGTGACACGTGAAATGTCTGCCTGCCCTGACTGTCCGAGCATGCGTGCTGCGCGCATGTGTTCAAACAAAAGATCAGCGGGAGATGTTTACATTATCAACGGGGGGTCAGCGAAAAACCTCCACTCTGCAGGGTGAGTTCAAAAACCATCGGAGTCAAAGAGGGGGCCCAGTGGACTCATGTCAATGATAAGCACATCCGCAGAGATAAAGGAGCGGTTCCACTCAAAATACGCGCCGTGTAAACAGGGCCTCAGACTGAGGAAGTCTTTCGAACGAAAGACGACAATGGCCCTCATTCACGAAAATGTTCGTATTTTTATCCTAAATTTCTCCTACTTTTGTTCGTACGAAGCGTTCATACGAACATGCCACGTCAGATTCAACAAAGTCTTCTATCCTCAGGAAAAGTGTGTAAATGGGTTGCGTAAATATGATGAATCCCACCTGTTCCAACCACCTGCGCGTGCACGCGGAGAGGTCATTTACATAATTCCCACCCCTCAAAACGCCATATAAGGCTACGTTTCCTGCCTCGGAGGCAAAACGTGTTTGTGCATAAAATGACAGCGAAAAGTAAAAAAGAAGAACTCTACCGGTGCGGAGATTGAAGTTTTGCTCTCCTTGATCGAGAAAAGTAAATCTGTCCTTATTAGCAGCGTCACTCATGGGAGTAAATGACCAACTAATGACAAAGAATGTCTGTTTATAAGAAATGTGGACCTTAAAATATACACGTGTACTGGTGGCTAACTGGTTAAAACATTGCACTGTTATCGAGATTTCGTGGGTTCGATTCCCACAAGGTATGCCTATTTTTTTTCCCTTCCTTCTTTAGATTATTTATTCATTCCAGATTAAAGACTTTATGCTTCATTTCTTGTTGTATTGTAAATAGTTTTCTTGTGTTTTTTAAATCTGGAATGAATTAAAAGGAGAAAAAAAAAACGTTGTCCCATGTGGGACTCGAACCCATAAAGTTCTGCACTACGACGCAACGCTTTACTGATTGAGCTATCTGACAGCTATGACTGCGACAGGAGGTCAACCTAAAGTCTGCGTTACCGAGACAAATTAAACTTACATTAATTCATAATTTAAGTTGGTTTTAGTTTGAGATCTTCATATTAATATTGTAGTGTTAGAAAACGGCATTGATAACAAATTGATTTTAATTTAAATACTTTAATAAGTTAGTCATTATTACATTTAAAAATATAATTCGACTTCAAACAAAACCTATTGTCAAGACCAATTGTGGTGCGTGACTTTTTTAAACTCTAAATATTTTCTAAATAATGAAATATGAAGTTATTAGTGGAGAAATTCCGTCTGGATGACAGCAGACTGACGCTCCTAAAATATACGACAGGTCCGGACCACTCGTAAATTTTGTTCGTATCTGAAAAAAATCGTAGGATACGAAAACATTGTTGAATGCCGCAAATGATCCTAAATCACTCGTACGCACAGTTTAAGAACAAATCTGTGCGTACGAACGGTTCATGAATGAGGGCCAATGTTTCTACTTTTTTGTTTTGTTTTTTTGAATGTCCAGAGGACCAAACTTAGCTTTTTTAAATATGTATTTTACTTTACTGAAACTTCTAAATAATTATGATGGTCGTCTTTTCTTTTAACAGGTGTTTTTTTCGAATAAATCCAGAAAAGGGAACCAAAGTGGAGAACAAAAACTCCAAGCGTCGTCTCAACGTGAACCCCCGAGTCCTCACCCTGATACAGGAAATCACCGATCACGAGTGGTGTGACACCTAAATAAGGACTCTCTCTGTGGACTCAACTTGTTCAATGAAGAGGTATGCAAGTTTTTGTTTTTTGGACTGTTGGCAGGAAAAAAATATTTGAAGTTTCTGCTCTGTGGACTGTTCATTGAAGCACTGCAAGTTTTTGTTTTTTGGACTGTTGGCAGGAAAAAATATTTGAAGTTTCTGCTCTGTGGACTGTTCATTGAAGCACTGCAAGTTTTTGTTTTTTGGACTGTTGGCAGGAAAACATATTTGAAGTTTCTGCTCTGTGGACTGTTCATTGAAACACTGCAAGTTTTTGTTTTTTGGACTGTTGGCAGGAAAACATATTTGAAGTTTCGGCTCTGTGGACTGTTCATTGAAACACTGCAAGTTTTTGTTTTTTGGACTGTTGGCAGGAAAACATATTTGAAGTTTCGGCTCTGTGGACTGTTCATTGAAACACTGCAAGTTTTTGTTTCCACATTTACACATTTTTTGTTTAAAGTATTAAGAGAACTGCTAAAAATGGAAACATTTACATTTAATTTCTTTTAAGCTTTTTGCCTGGCATTTTTTTGTTAATTGAAAACTGTCTTGACTAAAAGAGTTGAGTTTTTGATTGTGGATTAAATCGGAGTCGCTGAATTGTTTAAAAATTGTGTCAATAAATTTTTCTAAAGTGATATGTACCTCTCATTCCATGATACATTTTGCATGTTTTTTAATGACAGTAGTAGTACTGGTAGTCAATTAGCGGGTTTAAAAAGTAACTCACCATATAATTTGATTATTATTAGTGATGAACAAAAAACACAAAATATCCATTATTTTACATACAAAATTTTACTGTGGTTTTACCAGTTTAAATTAGTTTTTTGGTTGATATTTCCCAGTAAATTTAGCCAGTTTTTGATGTAGTAAAAACATTTATTAGAGGTAAAAAATACAGGAAAGGGTCTTCTTATGTAGAACAAAACTATGTAAAATTAACATTTAATTTGTGTTGACTTAACAGACTAATAATGTAAATTAACAGAAATACAGGAAAGGGTCTTCTTATGTAGAACAAAACTATGTAAAATTAACATTTAATTTGTGTTAACTTAACAGACTAATAATGTAAATTAACAGAAATACAGGAAAGGATCTTCTTATGTAGAACAAAACTATGTAAAATTAACATTTAATTTGTGTTGACTTAACAGACTAATAATGTAAATTAACAGAAATACAGGAAAGGGTCTTCTTATGTAGAACAAAACTATGTAAAATTAACATTTAATTTGTGTTGACTTAACAGAATAATAATGTAAATTTACAGTGTCAATCACTGTAAGTTAATTTACATATTTTCTCTGTATATTTAATTACGTTGTGCCCGTAATTTTTACAGGAAAACTCTGGTAACCACAGCTGCCAGCGTTTTCCTGTAAAAACGACAGTTTTTTTTTTACGGTGTATGGTGTCTACTGAGCTTACAAATACTGTACAGTAGTTCAGACACATTTATTTATTTAACTTTTTCCTATTTCATATATTAAAATTACAAAATGGCACAAAAATAAGTATGGTCTTGTCTGCAAGCTTCTCAAAAATCTGCATTTTTTTTTGGTAAATCCTTTGTGGAAACTTAAGTTTTAGATTTTGACATTACAAGTCCTTGTTAAAAACCCATAATCTCCAATTCCATCTGTTTTAAGATTTTTTTTTCCTCTTTGAAAACAAGCAGTTCAGCATCAGAGAGTCATTAGCACTGTTCTAGAGTTTTGCTCCATCTTTGTTTGCACTTCAGACCAGCTGTGTGCTACACAGTCCTCCTCATTAGTGGACTAATTAGAAAAATGTCCATACTGACCATGAGCGGACACATTTAGAGAGGTATTGTCTTCATTCTGCGGAGTTGTATCTGTTGCTTCACATTCTCACTCACAATGTTAATTAGATGTGCTTGCAACACCAATGTCAAATATTAACGTCAAGTGAAAAAACATGTAGATAATGTGACCACACTGTAAACCCAAATTAGTAATCATTACTAAAGCAGAATGTGGAAAGCGATTGCGAGGGGATGTCCAGTTTTTACAAAATCAAAAACAAAACAAATCAAGCTCTGGTTACATGAAGTATTGTGTCCAAGATAATCATTTACTAAAAAAATCACGTTTTAAAAACCAGTGTTTATGAGTAATTAACTCAACTATTAATCATGTATATCATTAATCATTACTCTTGATGATCAGTATTTGTTGATCATGTTTCTCAGTATTCATTACTCATATTTCTCAGTATTAATTTATCATGTTTCTCAGTATTCATTTCTCATATTTCTCAGTATTAATTTATCGTGTTTCTCAGTATTAATTTTTCATATTTCTCAGTATTCATTTCTCATATTTCTCAGTATTAATTTATCATGTTTCTCTGTATTAATTTATCATGTTTATTAGTTAGAATTATTAAATGTAAATTGTAATCATAATCAATTATATATTTTTTAACATTACACAATAATTGTCTAACTGTTGTTCCTTACATAAAAATAACAATTGTATTTATTTTTTCACAATTTTATTGCAAAAACAATGCAAGAGTAACATTTTAAACATGTAAAAGTACACAATTCAACATGTTAAAGAGTTTAAACATGGATAGAAAACTACATCTGAAAAACAAAAATGTTAAAATCTTGTCCAAAGGGGAACATGCTTGCATAACATCTTTTGAACTGTATACTCTTCATCGTTTACATCATAAATCTGATCAAAAAACTAACATGGAACAGTTGAATGGCTCCGACAGTTAAATTGCCTAACAAGAATTAAAATCTTGTCCAAAGGGGAACATGCTTGCATAACATCTTTTGAACTGTATACTCTTCATCGTTTACATCATAAATCTGATCAACTAACATGGAACAGTTGAATGGCTCCGACAGTTAAATTGCCTAACAAGAATGAGCGTCCCTAACTTGTACAGTTCTTTTATTTGGAAGCCTTAACAAAAAGTCAACAACAACAAAAAAAATTGCATGGGGCACATTTGTTTAAAACAATTACCGGTAATAATGAACAGGAAAGTTTCTGTCTAACAGTTAAACTTTTTTGTCTGTAAACGTCACCGGCCCACACATCACGTTCACATTATGTTTGTATTTTAAAAATGGCTTCAAAATGAACTTCAGCAGTACAACAAACTTCTAGCTGCTAAATACTGTAAGAATATTTTCTCCATCTAACCAAAAATAGAGCACCTGCACCATTTTTACACAAGCTGATTTTTCAGTGTTTGAATTCTTGGCTTCAAATCAGTACTTCCCAAATTAAAAAATACCTGTTGAATGAACAGGAGGGTATTTCTCATTTTCCGGGGATAGTTCAGGTGGAGTCCATATGTGAGACCAAAAAGGATACCCACAGCTTCTGGCAGGGTCGTCAGCTTTTCCACAACTACTTGACCTTCAATGACGATTTTCAGGCTCGCCGGGTGAAGAGCTGACGTTGGGGGAGAGACACCTTCAAGATTCATCAGCAAGATCCCAATGTCCATTTGGCCAAACGACTCATCACCATCCTAAAGATAAACAAACAAACAAAAAAATGATTGCCAGAAATATAACCATTAGGGAAAAATTTTGCCTGGGAAAAAAATCCTGAATGATCGTGATCCGCGATCACTTCAACGTTTGGTGAAATCAAATGGAATAAAAACAACAGTAGCACTCAGGGTTATGTTTAATAGTGACAGTAAGAGCATTTCCACATGCACAATGTGAAGAGAACTCAAGGGATTGGGACTGAACAGCTGTGTAGCCTTTGTTGGAGGTTTAAACTGTATTAGTCATCTGCTATGAGTAATTCTGATCAGTTAATATGTATTTTACATAGAGGAGTAGTGACAAATGGTTGCAGCATTAAAAAAATTATGAGGGCTTGCTTAAATTCAGAGGCCGTGCTGTTTATTAAAGCTGAAGGAATGCAGTAGGAGGAAGTGGCAGATGTGCAGCTCTCTGATAACACCTCAGTCCTGTGTTATAACACCATAAAACATATCATAGCTTTCCAAAGGTTCTGTTTAGCTCCTGGGAAAATAACTTGTGTGGAACAGTGCAAAAGCTGGTGCAGATTCTCAGTCGTCCAGGACATGATAAAATCAAAAAAGGCGTTCAATACAGAACAACTGGACTTTATTTGTAACAAACAAACAAACAAACAAACAGTGCAAAAGGTTGGAGGAGTGTCCTAGGAGGTGGAGCTGACCAACAGCTCAAAACCATAGCATCTGCACATTATGTTCAGAATTGATTTGCATTTTTGGGTTTGCTGCCATCTTTGATCAGTTCTACAGATTTGTTTGTATCCTTAGATAACGTGTTATAGAAAGTGTGAAGTTGTCCCTAGTTTTCCTCTGGCTAATGAACCTGGGTGAGCAGAGAGACATGCTTTTAACACCTTAAAGGGGACCACACATGCAAAATTCACTTTTTAATGTTTTTTTACTAAACTTTGGGTATTTACTTCATAAAAAAACAGTCCTTGTGCCAAAAAAATGCACCCAGTGGTTTATTTACTCTAAGTAGATTTATTTATTTTTGATAAATACACCAGGATTCACACTTCCTGCATTTATTGACGTCACAAGCCGCCAGCCAATCAGATCAAACCTGAGTCCAGCCCCTCACCTAGCAACCCCTGGTTAGGCTCAACCCACTTCTGTATTAAACACATGACTGTTGTTTTTCATGATTTCATCTCATCTTTTGTTTATATGTTCTTAATTTCATGTGTACAGCACTTTGTTGCAGCTGTGTTTTTTTAAATGGCTTTATAAATAAAGTATAATTGTTATTTTTATGTTTTAGTTCAATTTTTAGTGTATTTGCGATCGCTGCCAACGCGCAGCCGGCAAAAATTAAACGAGCGGACCACAGGCGGAAGGACCGGGTTCGACGGGACCCTCTTCCGGCGCGATGGAGCGGAGCTTCAACTGTACAGCCTTGCAGCAGCCTCGCAGCAGGCTCGCAGCAAGAGGACCTTCTCCTTACAGATTAATTTACGGGAGACACTTGGTGAACTTTGTGTTGTCTTCACTGGAACAGCGATAACTCCCAAAATCTCATCGCGTGCAACGAGCGGAGCTGGCGAAAACCGGAAGAGGAACAAGCTAACATTAGCTTCGGATTCGGGTGGTCTAATGCTAAAAGGAGCAGCAAACTGCGGCGCGCTCAGACGGGTTTCGGTAAGTTATCTTAAGCTAACACTAACAGTAAGTCAAATGAGTAATAAAAAAAGAGCTAATTTTAAAACAACAACACATTACAGATACTGGCTGTTACAGAGGGCGTGAACAGATCGTTGAAGGGCGTGGACTTCAAGAAACCGGTCGTTCAAAACGAAAGTTAAAAATGGCAGAATTAAAAAGGGTATAATTGATTATCTAATAATTATTTTGTGCATTAAATTGAATGAATGGGGTCTGGATAGCACACAGAAATACCATAAAAATTTAAAAAACCAATATGTGGTCCCCTTTAAGAAAACCACTATTCAGTGAAGCTAACCGTATAATAATGCTTCAATTTGCTAGGGAGCATAAAGATTGGACTCTGGTGCAATGGAAGAAGGTCATGTGGTCTGATGAGTCCAGATTAACACTGTTCCAGAGTGATGGGCAAATCAGGGTATGGAGAGAGGCAGGTGAAGTGATGCACCCATCATGTCTAGTATCTAGTCATCAATGTAAGATCATGGTGAAAAATTAATGCAGCACTGGATGGAAATAAATCTTGTTAACATTGCAGAAGATTATCAAAACAATGCCACAGTGAATGCATGTAGTAATCAAAGCTAAAGTTGGTCCAACAAAATATTAGTGTGACCTTTTTTTTTTGCTAGACAGTGTATGAAAACATACAACGAAAAAAAAAATAGGGATATGTTGCCACAGTAAAAAAGTTACAATAAATCTAAACTGCATTATGAAACTGACAATTGCTAAAAGCTTTTTTTTTATTTATTTATTTTATTTTTTTTACAAAATCTACCTGTCTTACAGTTGTCTACAGAAACTAACTTCTTTCTTTGATCTGCAGAGACCTTTTTCAACGTTGGCTTGTTCAAATTATATAATAAACATCAAATTATAAAAGTTGGAATTACAAACAAAATATATACTTACAAAACTAGATTTGAAGAACTCCGTGGGATTGTCTCCAAGTAGGTGTGGAAGCCCTCTTAGTATGACGGATCTTTTTTCAGTGGGATCCAGTGACTGTAAGAAAGAAAATGGATAAATATGTAAAAAAGAAAAATCTCTCATACACACAGGCAAAAACACACAGACATGTTGTGCTGGTGTTACCTGCATTTGCTGCAAAAGCTGTCCCAAAACTTCACCCACGTTGCCCCTCTTAATTTCCAGAAGACGTGTAGAGTGATCATCTAGGGCAGAATAAAATTCCTGCATCAGGTCTTTTCCCACGATCCTTTTGAATTCCAGACAAATCTAAAGAAAAAACAAGAAAAAGAAAAAGTACAGAAAAAAAAATGAAATTAGTGTGCTGTACAACTACAGAGCAAATGACCATACAGAATAATAATGTGTACCTGCTCATTTGTGAATAGTGCTGGCCAGCGTTTCATCACAAGGCTTATTGGTGGTGCTGTGTCCACAACTTCATTCCTCCTTAAGGCAAATGTTAGGTCCATGTTTTGTTTTATTAGTCTTCCATTGGGCATTCTCTTTTTAATTTCGTCCTCCATTTCGGTGCGTGCTTCTTCAAGCCTTGTCTCATTGATCCCCTCCGGAAAATTTGGCAAAAAGTTGAGTTCTCCCCTTTTTGGTTTCTTTATGTTCTTATTGGCAGAGTTACCTTGACTGTGGCGCCCCCGTTTGCCAGCATTTACCAAAACATCACGACATCCAGATCTGCTTCTCTTTCTTCTATAATTGGACATTTTATAAGTTATGCTGTTCTTCCATCCACTGCAACCACTTACTGAACCACTCTCCCTAAGACAAGGATGTTTGCTGATTAGGGATTTGGCTACACTTTCATATTGTTGATTGGTTGGGTAAGCTGTGTAGTTGTACATGTGTTCAGCTATCTTTTCCAGCATTTCATGCTTCATGTCTTTTGGGACTTTTCTAAAGACAGTACCATCCTCAAGATATTTCATGCCAGCTTGTCTAAGGCGATACGCCACATCTACTGAAAAGTTTGGGATGTCAAATATCAAAGGCCAGGGTTCTTGCCGTTCCACTGAAGACACCGAAAGGATCTCTGTATCTGCAGAACTGTGTTGGTCCTCACTCAAATCTCCAATCTCTAATGGGGAAAGTTCAAACAGGGGAATTATTTTTATAGTGGGTTTGTCTGGAAGGTCACTGACATCAGTTAGATTGCAAAGTTCACAATTGAACTCGGGATCTTGAAACTGAAGATCAAATGAGTACTGCAATCCAAAGGAGACTTGTAACATGCTCTTTAAATCTTCCATAGTTGTGGGTCTGGTTTCCACTGTCAGTTTTCGTATATCAGCTTCAGTAAAGATGACCCTCATGGTCATTTTTTCAGGTGCCGTCATCTGGAAGAAAGAAGTCACAACAGGTTTTTGATTATGTATGTAAGGAGAACTCTTAAGTCGTATGTTTCAAGACAATGTAACGCCTGAGTGTAACAATTTGACTGTCTCCATATCCGTATGATGAAAGGGGAAAAGTGTCATTCAAATTTTTTTGTTCCACCACACTATAAAGATTTTCTTCACAAAGCTCAAAACAATGTAGGTGCTCATGATACCATGATGTCATGTTACTGCAAAGAAACATTAGCTCAGAGTTTACAACTATAATCTCTTTTATTTGTTTGAATTCAGGCAGTGCTGAACATGAACCTGCAGATACAATCATGCCAGCAGCATATTGAATTCCATCTGCAAAAGCGGTGGATGCAGCAAGGACGGTGGTCTTTCCTGGGAATTTTTGACCAAGAATGGTCTGCACATTCTCTGGGTAAGATGTTATCATTGATGTGGTAACCTTGCTCATCTCAACTGCTGGTTTGAAAAATGAACTTCCATTTAAATAGTATGCCATTGACTTCTGATGTTTGAGTGACATAGTCAGAGCTACGTTCTTGTAGTTTTGGGTAGTACGGATAACTTTCTTGAAAAATTTGTGTTTCCCTTCAAAGCGCATTGTCCAGACATGAGAAAGAGGACCAAAAGCCATAATGAGGTCAGGGTAATGTTCAATGAAGTGATGCTTTGGACGCAACCTGTATTGTGGAAACTTGCTTTGTAAAAGTTGCCGGTGTTCGGACAACTTGTATCGTAGAATGTCGACTGATTCTACTGTGTGGTTTGTGGCTAAAGCAAGTTCAACTATGTCTTTGAGGAGTAGGAGTATTTCCCAGGCATCCTCGCCCTCTGGCACCTTGTGACCTATGAGTATGGGTAGCATCCTTATGAGGGCCCAGTTTTCATAGGCATTTCCTCCTATGGTCCCTTTTGTCTGAAAGCCTGACGTAATGGGTTAAGGCTGGTCAGTCTTATCATAAGAACTGTATGGAAAGGTCTTAATTGCATTATTAAGGGCTTCCAATGTGAAAAAGTTCTTTGAAATTAAGTCTGACAAGCAAAGACACAGTTCTACAGGCACAACGCCTTCAAGTAGATCGTGCAATATATCAGGGGGGTAGCCTTGAACAGCATGAAAATGAGACAGGGACTCAGTCAGCACACACATTTTTTTTACTCCATAATCTTTTGCTAAAGTGGGGTCTTGCTGGATTTCCTGTACTTGCTGGTTGTACATTTGTGCATTTCGTGGTGTAAATGAACCTGGACACACCTCTTTTTCCTGGATCTCGTGTCTGGATGCCATGCAAAATCTGCAGAAATGCTCAACGACAAAGCTCTCGAAAAATCCTGCAAGTGAATGAGAAGCCAAGTTATCTGCAGCGACGTATAAGACGGTACCTTTGACAAATGACCCCAACTTGTCAACATAGACACCTTGTTGCTCCAAACATTTTAGGTCTTTCAATAGTGGTTCAAGAACTTTTTTATATCCATGTTCTTTCACATGTGTGGCTTTGCACAAAAGCGCTAGCTGGATGGAGTGCAATGTGGATCGGTCCTTGTAAGGCAGATTGGCAATAACCCAGTAAACTGCAGTCATTTTGTGTTTTTTCCTGGATGTCCCCAAAGGATTTGAAACTTCAAAATTGTCAATGTACAATCCAAGTGAAACTTTGAATTCATCTCCTTGAAACATCTCATTTTGTGTGTAGTGTGAGCCATCTCTGTATGTTAAGTACTCATGAGGTAGTGACTGTGGTATTTGTAAAGCCTTGTTAATAATGTCTGTGTTGTTCAACATTGCTTGTAGCATTGTATGTAGAGGCACATATACAGCACTGTCTTTTTTATATCTGTCAATAATGAATTCCACTGGCTGCACAACAGGAAAAGTTCTATTCTGATACGTTTCTCTCCTCTTTTTTGTTGACAGAGAACCGCCTTTCCCACAAAATTTTTCTATGGCATTAGTGTTTGTAATGGCAGTCACCAACTGGCCTGCCATAACATTGTTGTCTACCATATGTCGTTTTAAAATGTCATTTACAGACCTGTGTAACAGTGGTTCTGATAATGCATTTATCTGTACAAGTTGTTCAATAACTTCTTGTATTGATTTTTGGGGGATATGTAGAATAGTTTCCATTTTTAGAAAAAGCAGGGCCAAATTCTCTTCAAGCTGTTTCTCCACATCATTATGGTCATCATTGGGATCTCCTTCATCATCCTCAAAATCCTCAATGGTTGCATCATTCAGTATATTGTCCATGTTTGCATTGTTAGACACAATTTCAGCCTTGAACATCCTCCAGTTATGCTCGTAGTGTTCTCTGCTTTTGTGGGCATTGAATGTGGAATACACATTGCTTTCAAAATCACATCCATTAAATGGACAGGTAACTTTGTGATGAACTTTTAAATGTACACTTCGAAGATGTTTGAAAAACTCATCTTCTGTGCAAGATGCCACAAAATCACACTGCTGACATGAAAACTGTATACTCTGTTGATGTTGGGCAGCACAATCCTTATGGATTCTTGACAGGTGAATATTTAGTGAATTGATTGAGTTAAATGTACAGACACAATCTCTGTACAAACATGGAAAAGGAACTGTTCTAGCATAGCTTCCATGTTTTAATCTGTAGTGTCGGAGCAAGTAACCCCTCCTATCACAATTGAACTCACAATATTTACAGCTCCACAGCATGTTGGATAGGCACCTGTAAAACAAAAAAACATGTTTTAGCATTTAATTCCAACTTGATAAAAAAAAAAGTAAAAGCAAGCATAATTTTAGCACACAGTACAGGAAATATAATCTCCATTGTAGCAAAAAATAAATAAAATATGACTTTGCTAGCGAACAAATCTACAGAGCAGTCTGTGAGGGGACGTGTAGATTTTTTTTTCCTATTCTCTCACAAAAGTATTACATTACCTCGCAATACTTAAAAATAAAGGCTGTTTTTAAACAGTATAAACATAAATTTATTATGGCATTACATATAAACAGCAAAATTATGCTAAACACTTTGAAGAACATATCCACTCTAAAAAATAAAAATACATTTAGCATTTTTATACAAATAAATCCCATTAAGCCTCTAGACACATTTAACAGAGAGACCTGAATTTTAAACAAGAGTGATGACAACAATGGACAACGACAACAACAGACAATCATAAAGGATGCGTACAAATTAAAAAATTAAATAAAAATTAAACAGCAAACTCATAGTAAGCTAAGTCAACAAAAAAACTTTCTTTAATCTCTACCCTGAATCATGCTTTAAGTGTGTGTTCTTTCTCCTATTCTTTATTATATTTTTCCCATATTTCCCCCACTTATTGGAGCTCATTTTAGCTGGTCTTGTCACTCTAGACAAAGAATAAAGAACAAAGAATAACAAGCCCAAACAAGCGACGTTACAACCGGTACAAGCCCAAGAAACCGCAACACGTGACTCACCAAAATTATAAGCGACTTCGGGGGGGGGGGGACTCGCCCAATGCCGCTTGAAATAAGCGGACTTGGCAACTATGCAATTTCATCCACAGGAGGAGGCGGGCAGCAACAGAGTCAGTACGACTAGAGGAGGATTTTTTCAGACACGAGCTAGACGGTCTGGAAGGAAGTGGCCCTCCTCTTCCTCTTCGCTCTCTGAGTCCTCTGCTGCTGCCCATAGCGCACATAGCGGCTGAAACTGGTACTGCACCATTTTTGCCCAAAACGAAAAAGCGAAATCAGAGCCAAAAATGGGTCTAAAATATGGGGAAAAATCCATAACTAACACGCTTCGGTGTCTAAAACGCAGGACATTCAATTGTAAAATCAACTGCTAATAGCATTAGCTATCTGCACAAGGCAATTAGCTTTTGTTTGCTGCAGACAAACCATTCAGTCTCAAAAGAATTAACAAAGATTGATCGACTAGCTATAATTTTGGGCGAAAATTATACAATAGCCTATATGCCACGGGGGGGCGTGACGTACTTCCGGCAAAATGCAACACCTACCCCCCACTTCCGGTTCCCATCCACCTCCGTTGTTGATAGCGTTAGCTCCTAGTAGCAAACCATGACAACGAGCCGAAACGGGAAGCGGCTGCGCGCTACCGGCACTACACGTGAGTACCGTTGTGTCCGCCCACCGGTGGGAACAGCTGTTCCGCGGGGGGGTTTCGGCGAACATTTATCGCGGCTAACCGTAGGGAGAACGTCGCCATAATTTTATATGGTTTTATATGTGTATAGAGTTGTTATTGGTGTGTATGCCGATGTTTTATTAATTGTATTTAGTCATTTATGTTCGTGTCTTTCCCGCTAACCGGAAGTGCGCCGTATGTGTAATGCCTGCGGAGGAGCTGGAACGGAAGCCCGTGGCATATAGGCTATTGACACTCCGGTGAAATATTCAAGCTAACGCTAATATGAGCACGACAAAAACATTATTTTACCCAGCAAGTACACCTATTATGAAAACGGAATCAAATTTGTGCACCAACATATGTCAATAAACTGTTACATCAACCAGACTGACCTGACAATAATAATAATAATAAGATAAAATGCAGAAAGCAGTAAGGAGAAACATGTAGGGGCTCACCGCATGCACTTGACTCAGCTTCTTCTTCGTTCTTCTTTGTGCACCAGGCAGGTGTTCACTGACAAGCCCCACCCAACACCGGTAAAAACATGCAAAATGAGAGTTGTCTCTACTCAGAGCCATTAGTACTGTAAATACTCATTTGGACTAGTTTACAATTCACATTTTGTTTAGTGATGGTCCCGCCTTTTACAGAATAATGAAAAGATTAGTAATAATAGCTTTACTTGTTATGTAAAAGAAAATTTGGGTTAACAGTGTAATATTCTAATTTTCTGAGATATCGAATTTAGGGTTTTCATTAGTTGTCAGTTATAATCATCAACATTAGAATAAATAAACATTTGAAATATATCAGTCTGTGTGTAATGAATAAATATAATATACAAGTTACACTTTTTGAAAGGAATTACTGAAATAAATCAACCTTTTCATGATATTCTACTGTACTTGTATGACCACCACCAGTATGTCAATGAACAGTATAAATCCAGAGAAAACAGACCAGTCATCAATTCAGTTTGTCACGACTTAAGGTTTGAACAAGGGGAAGTCCTTAAAGGCCCGCTGACATGATTAGTTTACTATTCATAAAATTGCTCAAAATATTTCGTTTTTGCAAACAAAATGATAAATTTGAATGTCCAGAGGACCAGACTTAGCTTTTTTGGATTTTTCTACCTGGATTATTGAGCATGCATCAGGGTAAAATGATAAATCCCTTTAATTTTGCTTTAAAGGTGATTTTGAACTTCAAGCCGTGTTTAATCATGGGAAAACCGATTACACACGAACGCACCATCTGTGACGTTACACCGTGCAGAGCTCTGGGCTTGTCACAGTGCGCGTGTGTGAGCAGCTCCACATGAAGGTCAGTCTGATACAGCATCAGACCTAAATTAGATCCTGTTGTTTCTTGTTCCATCACCCAAACTATTTTCTGCTTCCCAAAATGAAGACAAATAGCTCAAATCTTCACATAGATTGATAAATTCATTGTTTTAAATTGTCCGCTATTAAAGAGACCAGAGCCCTCTGCCTCTCACCACGTCACAGATGGTGCGTTCGTGTGTAATCGGTTTTCCCATGATTAAACACGGCTTGAAGTTCAAAATCACTTTTAAAGCAAAATTAAAGTGATTTATCATTTTGTTTTCAAAAACGAACATATTTAAATGTTATATATATATATATATATATATATATATATTGAGCAATTTTATGAATAGTAAAAAAAATCATGTCAATGGACCTTTAAGCATGTTAGGATGTTTGATGAGCTGTTCACCTAATACACAGATGTAATGTTAATTATTTCATGACACTCACTGTGCAGGGTCTGAAAAATCCAGGCATCTTCATGCAGGACAGCTTGGTGTGTGTCATGGAAATCTACGGCAGTAAGATCAAAACAGAAAGTCCACGATGTGAGCTGTGTAGAAATTACAGCAACACAAAAATGAACATGTGCGTCAACATCTGCAGAAATGAAAACACAGACAGCAACAACTTCTCCTTACCTGTGTGGTGCACATGTGTGGATGGACCAGGGGGGCGTGACGCTTTGGAGGCTGTCGAGAGAGAGGTGATATTACAGTAGATGTAGCATAAAACAAAAAATAAACGAAAAAACATTGACATGTCTTTGCTGTACCTTTCCGACGATGCTGTGGTGGTATGTGAAGGTGGGCAGGTCAGTGATGGGATGGTGGAGCTGGTGGAGGAGGAGCAGCAGGCTGTGAACATGAGCAGATACAAATTGATTAACAGATGAAGTTACTGTGTGTAACATGACACAACTCAGAAAAATAAAAAATAACATTTCATTACTGTACCTGGAGGGAGGGAGCGGGGAGGCGTCTTTTACTGGGGAGAGGGTGAGCTGTCCATGGACTCCTCCTGGCTTGCTGCAGGAGGACAAGTGCCACAGCAGCATCTCCATCAGCTCTGGCTCATCCTAAAAAGAATGAAAGAGATTATCAGAATCAAATGCTTTATAACAGTTTGACTTTATTATTTAATGTCCTTTTCTAATACTGTAGTTTTATTTCAGTAAATCCATTCAAACAGTGAAACTTGTATATTATATTAATTCATTACACACGGACTGATATATTTCAAATGTTTATTTCTTTTAATGTTGATGGTTATAACTGATAACTAATGAAAACCCTAAATTCAGTATCTCAGAAAATTGGGATATTACTTAGACCACTGGGAAAAAAATAGGATTTATAGAAATGTTGGCCTTGTCAAAAAATATATCCCCTCCTATATCAAAGGATTAGACAGGTAAGGGTGATATCAAATTTTCTACATAATGACACATGTCCATTGTGCTATTGTGCTGTAATATACAGTAATTAACTTGCAGCTGCATGATAAAAAAAACTTGCAGAATTGTTCATTAATTTAAAGATTACTCACCTACCCTAGTTATATTGTTTAATTTATGTATTATTTAAAAGTTTTTAGAACTAATGATAACTAAACCACTGGACCGTTTTTATTTAAATTAATCTGCCAACACAACTTTTTTCTAGCGCTTAGAGAGTGTTCACGTGAGGGGCCATGCTCGGCAGCCATGTTGTGACTGCTAACGTGAGGTAGCTATAGCTCCACTAGCATTAGCTCTGTACAACCTACGGGCGCCTGGCAGTGGCTAGTTAATGGTTTTTCAAAAGCACTGACTCGAGCTTTCTTCAGATCAGAACCACTCCTCCAGAACCGACATGAGAACATTTGTTAAATGTATCATTATCTACAAACGAAGCAGTCACTTCTGGCACACGGGCCCCAGGCCTGTTAAGCTAACGCTAGTGAAAGCTAGCTCTCAATACATTGAAACAAGAAGTCCTGAAAAATAACTAAAAATCAACAAAGGGCAGAGAAAAATAAATGAATAAATAACACTGTTTAAAACCACTCTCCTGATTTCAGCTTAATGTGAATTCAATCCGAGTCGATCCGAACCAAATCTATTAGCTTAGCACAAACCCGAAGAACCTGGCAGAACCATCAACAGCGATTCACGTAATTTAAAACACATCAAAGAATGAAGCTCAAAACAAGAGCCAGCAAGGAAGCACTAGAACAAAGTCAAGAAACAGAAACACAGTTTAAAACTAGGATGACTCGCCTGATTCTTAGCTTTTGAGCTAGCAGTTAGCCCAACACGGTCGGGTCACGTGGCTCAAATAAAACACTTAAAATAAAGCATGTGAAACCCACAAACGACCAGAATACAACGCTAGCAAACGGTTTAAAGAGCAGAAGAAAACAGTTCATAGTAAGTGCGAATCGTAGGGTTAAAATTTTAATTTCTCTGAACTCTCTGCCAATCAACCGGAATTTTTTTTTCATTCATTCATTCAACCTTTATTTATACAGGCTAGCCTAGTTGAGCCACGGGGACTCATTTACAAAAGAGGGACCTGTCTCACTCACACCCAGGGTCAATTTTAGATTAATTTAGAGTTACCAATCAGCCTAACATGCATGTTTTTGGACTGTGGGAGGAAACTGGAGCACCCGGAGAAAACCCACGCATGCACGGAGAGAACATGCAAACTCCACCCAGAAATTCCCACTTTCATCTGCACAATCAAGCACATAACAGTTTGAAGAGTTTACTTACAGTGCAAGAAGTTAATCCACTGAAGGAGACGTCTCTCTGTAGCTGCATCCAGCAGCTCGAACGTCGCCCGTAACTGAAAACTGGTTTGAAAAAAAGCGCGGCGCAAATGAACATCCACTCAGAGGGCTGATTCAAATGAGGCAGGC
>JBBPBX010032646.1:20927-33749 GCA_038048925.1 Garcialebias charrua
GAAATGCATCCAGTTAATGACCAAACTTTTTTTATTTTGCACATTTTTATTGAGGATTTAAAAAATGTAATTACAGGTAATGTGTTCTTAAGGTCACTGTGTTTGTGCAACTAAACCAAAGATTGCAGAATGTGAGGTCCCCTAAAAAAACATCTCTTGAGTGGGAGACAATCAAAGTGGTAAAGCTGCAACAAACGATTCATTTCCTCAATAATAAATATGTCATAGCTTTAGTAGACTTAATAAAATATGATGTTGTTGGCCAGCATTTGTTGGAATTGATTAATTGGCTAATCTTTGCAGCTCGTCAAAGAGACGCCGTCTTGATGAGCCCAATGACACAGATGAAGCCATTCCGAGCGACTCAACAATCATTCTGGACCAGTCTGCAGATGAGACTACCAGCACCGACTCAGGCACTACTGACAACCCTTATAGCAGCTGACTCCAGGGCAGACCTCGTTTTGCTCCGCCCTTCGTCCGCTCTGCGTGTCTACGTTTTGCACCTCAGTCGCAGCTCTGCTCCGGAGCAGGGATTCAACCGACACTCGAGCGACCCCCTACACTGCAACGTATCGGGTCCGGCCGTGAGTCGTGGTACGTAGGCGCTTCAGGAATTGTGATTGCTCCGCCTGCCTCATTTGAATCAGCCCTCTGAGTGGATGTTCATTTGCGCCGCACTTTTTTTCAAACCTGTTTTCAGTTACGGGCGATGTTCGAGCTGCTGGATGCAGCTACAGAGAGACGTCTCCTTCGGTGGATTAACTTATTGCACTGTAAGTAAACTCTTCAAACTGTTATGTGCTTGTTTGTGCAAATGAAAGTGGGAATTTCTGGGTGGAGTTTGCATGTTCTCTCCGTGCATGCGTGGGTTTTCTCCGGGTGCTCCAGTTTCCTCCCACAGTCCAAAAACATGCATGTTAGGCTGATTGGTAACTCTAAATTAATCTAAAATTGACCATGGGTGTGAGTGAGACAGGTCCCTCTTGTAAATGAGTCCCTGTGGCTCAACGAGGCTTTCCTGTATAAATAAAGGTTGAATGAATGAATGAAAAAAAAATCCGGTTGATTGGCAGAGAGTTCACTTCAGAGAAATTAAAATTTTAACCCTACGATTCGCACTTACTACGAACTGTTTTCTTCTGCTCTTTAAACTGTTTCCTAGCATTGTATTCTGGTCGTTTGTGGGTTTCACATGCTTTATTTTAAGTGTTTTATTTGAGCCACGTGACCCGACCATGTTGGGCTAGCTCAAAAGCTAAGAGGCGAGTCATCCTAGTTTTAAACTGTGTGTTCTGTTTCTTGACTTTGTTCTAGTGCTTCCTTGCTGGCTCTTGTTTTGAGCTTCATTCTTTGATGTGTTTTAAATTACGTGAATCACTGTTGCATGGTTCTGCCAGGTTCTTCGGGTTTGTGCTAAGCTAATCAGATTTGGTTCGGATCGACTCGGATTGAATTCACATTAAGCTGAAATCAGGAGAGTGGTTTTAAACAGTGTTATTTATTCATTTATTTTTCTCTGCCCTTTGTTGATTTTTAGTTATTTTTCAGGACTTCTTGTTTCAATGTTTTGAGAGCTAGCTTTCACTAGCGTTAGCTTAACAGGCCTGGGGCCCGTGTGCCAGAAGTGACTGCTTCGTTTGTAGATAATGATACATTTAACAAATGTTCTCATGTCGGTTCTGGAGGAGAGGTTCTGATCTGAAGAAAGCTCGAGTCTGTGCTTTTGAAAAACCATTAACTAGCCACTGCCAGGCGCCCGTAGGTTGCACAGAGCTAATGCTAGAGGACGCTAGCTAATGCTAGCTCACGTTAGCAGTCACAACATGGCTGCCGAGCATGGCCCCTCGCGTGAACACTCTCAAACTCAAGGCCCGCAGGCCAGATGTGGCCCTCCACATCTTTTTATGTGGCCCTTGAGAACTTAAAAGGTCTGATTGTCACATAATCAATAAGTCAAAATTTTATTAAATTTTATTAAAATGTTATATTATAACAATGTAAGAAGTAGACATATATTTCTACATCTGTGCAAATATATATATGTTTTTTTTTTCCATTTATAGATGGCCTCCCTTCATAACTTATAGCCATCCTCTCATGCCAATATATTTTTATTTATTTAATTATATATATATATATATATTTTTTTTTTTAAGAGAGAAAGAAAGAAAAGAGAAAGTAAGACAACAAATCAACAATTATCAACAAAAAGAGCACAAGGCAAACACACCCAACCTCCATCCACAATCCTGCAAAGTACATGACAGAACACAACAATGGAACATACATGCATAAAGACTAATAATATTCATGAGCTTTCAGTAGAATTCTATGAATACACATACCCATACCTACAAATATATATACATAGTATACAATGTATACTATATATATATATATATATATATATTTGTAGGTATGGGTATGTGTATTTATAGTTTATAAAAGTATATGTATGTATACTATACATACATATACTTTTATATTCATTCATATACCCATCTACATATCTGCATATATCTATATATACATCCCTGCATCCATTTGTGTGTGGTTGTGAGCATGCATAAGTGAATAAGGGTCCTCCAATAGAACATTTAGTAGCGACTGTGAAGCATCAGAGATCCGTCCCCCCAAAGCCCGAGGCAGACGAAGGGGCGATCAAAGCCCAAGACCCCAGGAAGGACCCCAAGCCCAGAGTCCCCAGGACCACCCAAACAGGACGAGCCACTAGCCCACTCCCCAGATCCTACCAAGGGGAAGAACCGGACGAACCCCACCAGCGACCACATACAATTACCCCCCGGGGTCGCCCGCGACAAATTCACAGGCCCCCGCCGAAGCCCGCTGCACCGACGTAGCCCCAGGGCCGGTCACCGAGACCCGGGCACCGGGGACGCCCACCCCTCAGGCCCAGACCCGACCGGACTGCCCCATGTAGGGAGCAGGTACATGTCTTGGACCTAGGGGGTATAGAGTGTGCATCGGGATTATGAATGGAACGTGTCGTTATTGTTTGTCTTTCTGTGACTGAGGGTGAGGATGAGGGTGGGTCTGAATGAGTGTGTCTGTGTATGAATGTTTAAGTGTCAGGCTGGGTCTTGGACTGCCCCCTCTCTGATACTTCTGAGGCTACTTAGTGTTGCGCTCCTGCCACGAGCCCCCCCGGTGGGTGTTCCTTTGCCTGCGGGAGTGCTTGGGGCCCTCACTATCTGGGGTTGGGCGCTTGGGCGTTTGTCGGCTCGGCCTGGTTGCTGCCTGGTGGGGCTCGTGCCCTCTGGTCCGGTCGGGTCTGGGCAAATATATATATGTAATATTTGTAAGTTGAATAAGTAAAAAAAAAAAAAAAACTGTTATTTACCATTAAGGAGTAGTTGTGTTTAATTTAGATTATTATACATTTAGTTAAATTTAACTACATTTATACTGTCTTACAGCTACATCTGGCCCTTTGAGGGCAACCACAAAGCTGATGTGGCCCTCGGTGGAAATTAGTTTGACACCCCTGCAAGTTAAGTGCTAGAAAAAGTTGTGTTGGCAGATTAATTTAAATTAAAACTTTCCATTGGTTTAGTTATCATTAGTTCTAAAAACTCATAAATAATACATAAATTAAACAATATAACTAGGGTAGGTGAGTAATCTTTAAATTAATGAACAATTCTGCAAGTTTTTTTTTATCATGCAGCTGCAAGTTAATTACCGTATTTTCCAGTGTATAGGTCGCATCTTTTTATGGTTTTTTTCAAGGCCTGCGACCTATACTCAGGTGCGACCTATATATGGCTTGTTATCACTTTCGGTAAAACTAATTTTTAAATCCAGCTCATTTCACAATTACGTTCATTTATTAAGGAAAAGTTTAGCTCAGACATATATTTGCTATAATTTTTATCAAACAAATAAATGTTTTTAAGTGTTAATCTTCTTAAAAGCCTTGCTGTGCGCTCCTGTGGCAGACATTTGCAACAAAGCTAAACGTAGGTGCTACCTATTGTTACGGCTGGCTCAGGCCGAACACATTAAAGGGACACAAGACACAAGAAGGCAGAAGGTAAATTAAAAAGGTTTATTGAAAACTGCCCAACTCCTCCCTCCAGGTGCGGAGTGCACCGTCTTCTGGCACAGGGCAACAAAAAAGGAGCAAAAATAGACAAAAGTTCAAATAAATGGTGGACAAGAGTGAGTCAGCCAAAAAGAATATAACGTCACCAGCGTCAGGGCCAACCCATAAAAACAGGGCCGTTGAAGCCTGTCTGGTGACGGACTACCTAACCAAAGGGGACTCTAGGGGTAAAAGAAAACCGAGAACTGAACTACCGATCTCACTCTGTCATCAGGCAAACAAAAATACTCCAAACAGCTGGCCACCACCAGCCACACAACCACCTGGTTAAACAAACTTAACCAAACCACACAGGTCAGCCTCCCTCTTCTGAGCAGGATCCAAAAATCACCAATGCAGCCTACAGCCACCAAGTGCACCAAGCACTACAAAGCCAAAGATGATGAGCAACCACTCCAAAGTGTGTCAAGCACAGTCAAACTTCACAAGCACACATGAGCAGACACTTTCTAAGTGCATCTAGCACAGTCAGGACCAAACATGAGCAATCAGCTACTCACCAACAATCTTCTAAACAGAAGATCAACCTTCCTGACAGGGGCGGGCGGAGAACACCCCACAGTACCCAAACAGTACCCAAACAGCTCAGCACAAAGCAACCAAACTCTGAGCTCACAACCTCCGCATTCGAGTATCCTCACCTTGTGGTTTATATAGGCGTGTCACTTAGGTGTTCCTGACTGAACACACAAGCCTGATCATAATCAGACTGATTAACCAACAAAAACAAGACTGCAGTCAACATACACAAAAAAAACTGTAGGTGTCAGCATGGGTAGCTTCCTCAGGATACATAACACCTCCACCACCAGTGTTTTGTATGGGGGTGATGTGGATGCCAGGTGAAAACATCTCACATCCGCACATGCAAAATAAATAGGACCCTAGAGAGCAACAATGTAGTGGTCACAACAGACAAACGGACTAAAAACATCATTAAAACTAGTCTGCCTAACCGCTAACATAATCAATATCATGTTATCTTAAAATGTTCTGAAGCCAAACAGGCGACGCTTGTCTAGGCTTACTCTGTAAGACTTATTTTTGTTAACAGACACCAAACCAACATCAACATCATGACCAAGGATGCCAGTGGGAGAGTGGATACTCTTAACAGCCAGAGGGAAACTGTCATTTTCTGCACGTAGCAGCTCCACCACGTCAGCTGCAACAGCACTGTTTCCAGCCACACTGTAAGCACAGTAGAGACAGTTAGACACAGAATCATTTGAAACATGTCCAATATAAGGCTGCAGCACTTCATTTCTCACAGACAGTGAAAATGTATTTTCTGCTGTACTTCCAGCCAATGGTCTCACATCATTCTTCACAACTCTTGCTTTGTTTTCTGCAGGAGCTAAAAAAGAACACAATGAAACAGGTGGAATTGTTTCTTCTGGATCCTCCTCAGTTAAGCTCACTAGGATTTATTCGGCTTCAGAGCTAAATAAAAAAACATTCACTCAGGTCAATGTAATGTTCCTTCAGCTCATCAAAGTTTTTAAAATCCACATCTTTAACTGGGATTAAGTCAGATTCATTTTCATGTTTAATTTCAAGTTCAGTTACATGAAAAAAGAAGAAACTGTCACCCAAGTTAATGTCATCCTCAATCATCTCCTCCTGAAGACTAGGTGAGGACAGTAAAAGTTTCTTCTCCTCCACTAGAGTTGGTTCTCCTTCACAATTCATCATGAAGCTGTTGCTTAAATCAACATCTTCATTTTCTTCCTCTGGTTGATGTTCCTGTGGTGCCACCTCCTGTAGAAGTGTGAGAGGCTCACCTTCTTGAATGAAAGGCTCTGGTGTCACCTTTAGATGACACACAGTGGGACACAAATGGTGATCTTCCCTTTGTGCAGTATGGAGCTCTCTCAATTCTCTTTGCAACTCTTGGTCCAGAAGACGTTTCTCCTCTTCAAGAGCGGCATAACGTCTTTGTCGTTCTAGTTCCTGTTCTTTTAAGAAAGTTTGATGTTTAAGTTGTAGTTCACTTTTGGCAGTTTCGAGCTGCAGTAAAATGAGCTCTTTTTCTTTCCTCAATTGTTCTTCAAGCTCCTTTTTTTCTTAAAGCAACTTCATTTTCATTTGAATGTCCATAATCAGGCATTACAACAACCCCAAGTTGAATTAATTCAGTCAGTAGTCCACCCTCAAACCAACCATCACGTTCAAATTCTCTAGTGTCAATCTTAAAATGTTTTGCTATATTCAACATCTGCTCTCTCGTGCAGTTTATATAGACATCAAACGTGGGCTGTTCAAGAAATCTCTTCAAATTGAACACCATGATGTGGACACAAACAGCTTTTAAGCTGTACCCCTCTTCTAAAGACTTTCACTGTCAACAGCAAAAAAAAAAAAAATCACAGCTGCATTTGAACGCAGCACAATCCAAAAACACACACACACAGCTGCGTGTTTCAGCTCAATCAGCAACCAGGAGCTGGTCCTGTCAGCTCCAGAGAGAGTGCAAACTACAGCACACAGCTGTCAAAACACACCAAATGTAAAAAAGGAGCAATTATATTAACTGCGGTCCAAAAACACTTGGCTTCAATCACAACACTCTCAATATTATAAGCACAAAAATCTCAATGTCTGCTCAAAACCAGACTTCCACAAACATTCACAACGCTGGACCCGCCTACGAGTCAAACCAACAGCAGGGTGAATTAATTAACCCAAAAAGGATTACAACAGCCCAAACAAGGACTCAAAGATCCAGACAATGTCTCAAAAATCCAGACAAGGATTCAAAAAGGATTCAAAATCCAGACAAGGACTCAAAAAGGATTCAAAAATCCAGACAAGGACTCAAAAAGGATTCAAAATCCAAACAAGGACTCAAAAAGGATTCAATATCCCGCACGAGGCACCCAAAATATGTCACGGCTGGCTCAGGCCGAACACATTAAAGGGACACAAGACACAAGAAGGCAGAAGGTAAATTAAAAAGGTTTATTGAAAACTGCCCGACTCCTCCCTCCAGGTGCGGAGTGCACCGTCTTCTGGCACAGGGCAACAAAAAAAGGAGCAAAAATAGACAAAAGTTCAAATAAATGGTGGACAAGAGTGAGTCAGCCAAAAAGAATATAACGTCACCAGCGCAGGGCCAACCCATAAAAACAGGGCCGTCGAAGCCTGTCTGGTGACGGACTACCTAACCAAAGGGGACTCTAGGGGTAAAAGAAAACCGAGAACTGAACTACCGATCTCACTCTGTCATCAGGCAAACAAAAAGACTCCAAACAGCTGGCCACCACCAGCCACACAACCTCCTGGTTAAACAAACTTAACCAAACCACACAGGTCAGCCTCCCTCTTCTGAGCAGGATCCAAAAATCACCAATGCAGCCTACAGCCACCAAGTGCACCAAGCACTACAAAGCCAAAGATGATGAGCAACCACTCCAAAGTGTGTCAAGCACAGTCAAACTTCACAAGCACACATGAGCAGACACTTTCTAAGTGCATCTAGCACAGTCAGGACCAAACATGAGCAATCAGCTACTCACCAACAATCTTCTAAACAGAAGATCAACCTTCCTGACAGGGGCGGGCGGAGAACACCCCACAGTACCCAAACAGTACCCAAACGGTACCCAAACAGCTCAACAAAAAGCAACCAAACTCTGAGCTCACAACCTCCGCATTCGAGTATCCTCACCTTGTGGTTTATATAGGCGTGTCACTTAGGTGCTCCTGACTGAACACACAAGCCTGATCATAATCAGACTGATTAACCAACAAAAACAAGACTGCAGTCAACATACACAAAAAACTGTAGTGTCAGCATGGGCAGCTTCCTCAGGATACATAACACTATACACCGGTGCAACCTATCTAGGGATTTTTCCAATCTATTGGTGATAATTGGACAATGCGACCTATACACAGGTGCGACCTATACACCAGAAAATACTGTATATTACAGCACAATAGCACAGTGGACATGTGTCATTATGTAGAAAATTTGATATCACCCTTACCTGTCTAATCCTTTGATATAGGAGGGAATATATTTTTTGACAAGGCCAAGATTTCTAAAAATCCTATTTTTTTCCCAGTGGTCTAAGTAATATCCCAATTTTCTGAGATACTGAATTTAGGGTTTTCATTAGTTATCAATTATAACCATCAACATTAAAAGAAATAAACATTTGAAATATATCAGTCCGTGTGTAATGAATTAATATAATATACAAGTTTCACTGTTTGAATGGATTTACTGAAATAAAACTACAGTTTGAATGGATTTACTGAAATAAAACTACAGTATTAGAAAAGGACATTAAATAATAAAGTCAAACTGTTATAAAGCATTTGATTCTGATAATCTCTTTCATTCTTTTTAGGATGAGCCAGAGCTGATGGAGATGCTGCTGTGGCACTTGTCCTCCTGCAGCAAGCCAGGAGGAGTCCATGGACAGCTCACCCTCTCCCCAGTAAAAGACGCCTCCCCGCTCCCTCCCTCCAGGTACAGTAATGAAATGTTATTTTTTATTTTTCTGAGTTGTGTCATGTTACACACAGTAACTTCATCTGTTAATCAATTTGTATCTGCTCATGTTCACAGCCTGCTGCTCCTCCTCCACCTCCTCTCCACCAGCTCCACCATCCCATCACTGACCTGCCCACCTTCACATACCACCACAGCATCGTCGGAAAGGTACAGCAAAGACATGTCAATGTTTTTTCGTTTATTTTTTGTTTTATGCTACATCTACTGTAATATCACCTCTCTCTCGACAGCCTCCAAAGCGTCACGCCCCCCTGGTCCATCCACACATGTGCACCACACAGGTAAGGAGAAGTTGTTGCTGTCTGTGTTTTCATTTCTGCAGATGTTGACGCACATGTTCATTTTTGTGTTGCTGTAATTTCTACACAGCTCACATCGTGGACTTTCTGTTTTGATCTTACTGCCGTAGATTTCCATGACACACACCAAGCTGTCCTGCATGAAGATGCCTGGATTTTTCAGACCCTGCACAGTGAGTGTCATGAAATAATTAACATTACATCTGTGTATTAGGTGAACAGCTCATCAAACATCCTAACATGCTTAAAGGGCCATTGACATGATTTTTTTTTACTATTCATAAAATTGCTCAATATATATATTATATATATATATATATATTTTAACATTTAAATACGTTCGTTTTTGAAAACAAAATGATAAATCACTTTAATTTTGCTTTAAAGGTGATTTTGAACTTCAAGCCGTGTTTAATCATGGGAAAACCGATTACACACGAACGCACCATCTGTGACGTAGTGAGAGGCAGAGGGCTCTGGTCTCTTTAATAGCGGACAATTTAAAACACGATGAATTTATCAATCTATGTGAAGATTTGAGCTATTTGTCTTCATTTTGGGAAGCAGAAAATAGTTTGGGTGATGGAACAAGAAACAACAGGATCTAATTTAGGTCTGATGCTGTATCAGACTGACCTTCATGTGGAGCTGCTCACACACGCGCACTGTGACAAGCCCAGAGCTCTGCCCGGTTTAACGTCACAGATGGTGCGTTCGTGTGTAATCGGTTTTCCCATGATTAAACACGGCTTGAAGTTCAAAATCACCTTTAAAGCAAAATTAAAGTGATTTATCATTTTGTTTGCAAAAACGATATATTTTGAGCAATTTTATGAATAGTAAACTAATCATGTCAGCGGACCTTTAAGGACTTCCCCTTGTTCAAACCTTAAAAATGGTGTACCACAAGGCTCAGTTTTAGGACCCACTCTCTTTACAATCTACATAGCTAATGTAGGTCACTGCATCCCTGATGCATCCTTACATTTCTATGCTGATGATACAGTTGTTTACTGCCGAGCTAAAACAGTTGCTAAGGCTTTCCAGTTACTGCAATCCGCTTTTGACATCATCCAGTCAGATTTGTTCCGTCTCAAACTTGTCCTAAATGCTGATAAAACAAAAGGGATGTTTTTTTCAAATAGGAAGGCGGTTCCAGCAGATCCTCCTCTGATTTTATCTTCAAATGGTGTCCCTATTGAGTTTGTTGATTCCTATAAATATCTGGGTATCCTGATCGATTCACATCTCTCTTTTAAACTCCACGTGGAAAACCTAGTGAAGAAACTGAAAGTTAAACTGGGTTTCTTTTTCAGAAACAGATCATGTCTATCACTGAATGTTAGGAAACGCCTTGTGTCTGTGACTTTCCTTCCCTCCATTGATTACGGTGACATTCTCTACATGAATGCTCCTACAAGCACCCTGCGGATGTTGGATGTTGTCTATCATGGTGCACTAAGATTCATAACTGGTTGTGATTATCGTACCCACCACTGCACCCTGTATTCACTGGTTAACTGGACATCATTAACCTCACGCAGACTCTTCCACTGGTACATTTTCATCTTTAAATCACTTCTTGGTCTGCTGCCCTCATACATCTCCTCCTACATGTCTTTGCGTGAGTGCAGCTACAGTGTGCGCTCTCAGGACATGATTACCTGCAGTGTTCCGTCAGTGAGGACTGAACTTGGAAAAAGGGCCTTCTCCTACTCCGCTCCTGCTTCATGGAATATCTTACAAAAAGATCTGAAGCTCTCGACCTTGACTTCTCTAAATGGTTTTCAGAATCTGTTGGAATCCTGGCAAAAACCAATGCAGATTTGTTCCTGTCTTTGATTTTATACGTCTACCTTATAATGTTTTGCTAGTTTTTTGATACTTTGTTAAAAAAAAAAAAAAAAAACTTTCTTTTGTTTTTTTCTCTCTTTTGTTTTCTATTGTTTATTGTTTGTTTGTTTATTGTTTATTGTTTAAGGAAATTCTACCACTGCTGTTCATTGTTCTTTAGTTTTAGCAGGTCGCTTTCGTAAATGAGCCCATGAGGTTCAAAAGATTTACCTGACTAAATAAAGGTTGAATGAATGAATGAATCTGGAGCCTATTTCTCTCTCCTACCTAGAGAAAATTGTCACCAGTATGAAACCATCAGGTTCCCCCCGTGATGTTGTACCTCCTTGTTTTCTTAAGGAGGTATTTTCTACAGTTGGCTCTTTTGTTCAAAATTTGATCAATAGCAGCTTAATGTTTAGCGTGGTGCCAGGCAATTTTAGACATGCTGTGGTTCAGCCATTATTGAAAAAACCTGGCCTTGATCCTACCTCTTTGTCCAACTTTAGGCCAATTTCAAAGTTACCTTTTATTTCAAAAATATTGGAAAAAGTTGTTTACACCCAGCTGAAGGACTTTTTGGATGAATTTAAAATTTTGGAGGTCTTCCAGTCTGGTTTTAAAACCTACCATAGCACTGAATCTGCTCTTTTAAGGGTTTTTAATGATATATTTTTATCGCTGGATTCTGGAAACTGTGTTTTACTTGTGCTTTTAGATTTAACAGCTGCTTTTGACACAGTCGACCATGAAATTCTTATCGCCAGATTGGAGCAATGGGTGGGCATCACTGGCTCAGCTCTGCAGTGGTTTAGGTCCTACCTTTCAAATCGAAGTTTCAGTGTGAAGATTGATAATTTTACCTCTGCATCTGCTGCCCTCCCCTGGGGTGTACCCCAGGGATCTATCCTTGGTCCTCTTCTCTTCTCACTTTACCTTCTGCCACTCGGTTCTATTTTCAGAAAGCATGGTGTGCAGTTTCATTTGTATGCGGATGACTGTCAAGTCTATTTTCCTGTAAAACAAAATGGCTCCACGCAGTCTCTTCTGGACTGTCTTGGTGACATTAGAGGGTGGATGGCGCTTAATTTCCTCCATTTTAATGATAAAAAGACCGAGGTTATGGTCTTTAAATCTAGTGCTCCTGACAGTCCCACCACTTTTGATTTTTCCTCTTTGGCCCCATATGAAAAGTCGATTGTGACAAATCTAGGAGTGAAAATTGACCCCTGCCTGAAACTGGACTGTCACATCAACAGCATGGTTAAGTCCTCGTTCTTTCATCTGAGGCGCCTGTCAAAAATCAAGCCCCTCCTTTCTAGACGCCACTTAGAGACAGTAATCCACGCTTTTATTACTTCACGCCTGGATTATTGTAACTCTCTTCTGATTGGAGTAAATAAGGCCTCGCTTTCTCGGTTGCAGCTGGTACAAAATGCTGCTGCACGATTTTTGACTGGTACAGGCAGACGTGAGCACATCACTCCAGTTTTAATGTCCCTTCATTGGCTTCCTGTCCAGTTTCGAATCCATTTTAAAGTTTTATTGTTTGTTTTTAAGTCTTTGAACGGTTTTAGTCCCTCTTATCTGTCTGAACTGCTTCAACTTTATGTGCCATCACGTGCTCTTAGATCCGCTGACCAGATGCTTTTAGCAGTCCCGAAAACCTTTTATAAGACCAGAGGAGACAGAGCATTTTCAGCTCTGGCTCCTAAATTGTGGAACGAGCTGCCACTGAAGGTCAGGCAGGCCCCATCAATATCTGTTTTTAAAACTCGTTTAAAAACACATATGTTTTCATTGGCTTTTAAACCAGAATGAGTTCACATCTCTGTTTTAATGTTGTATTATTTTACTTGTGATGTTCTGATATTTATATGATTGAGATTGATTGTTTTTATTGTTTTGTGCTTGTTTTTATTCTTGTACAGCACTTCGGACGGCTGCTGCTGTATTTTTAAGTGCTTTATAAATAAACTGGTATGGTATGGTATGGTATATATATATATATATATATATATATATATATATATATA
>JBBPBX010032647.1:15257-26682 GCA_038048925.1 Garcialebias charrua
AGAGTCCAGTCTACATTTGTTGCAGCCGAAATAAATCCACTTTCTGATTTGATCACAGAAACAAAGCTAAATCCTTGAAATCGTGCTGCTTTGAAGATCAGCTTTGCCTTTGTGTTGGTCTGCGTGTTGCCTGATACAGCGTGATGCTGACCGGGTCGATCCCCAAACGGGTTCATGTTTAATCTGCTTAGAGCCTGCAGCTAAAAGACAAGCTGGGTGTCAGAGTGTAGCTAAGAGCTTTGAAAAGTTTCTTTTTAGCAGTGGCAATTTTAGCCTCTTTTTGGGGGGATGCTCAAGCACCCCTAAATTTTAACTCAGCCTCTGAAAATTTAAGAAACCATCATTAGGATTTTGCACGGAAACAGTTCTCAAACCTTAGATTCACCAACATACTGAATAAATTTTGAATAAATATGTAAATAATTATGACACTCTTAAACGGGCCAATAAAATTTAGGATTTTTGTTGTTGTTGCATGAGTCAGATTCTCAACGCCACCTGTCAATCAAATCAGTAGGCTTGTCAGCAAATGACCAACCGATGATCTCAATTTGTTCCAAAGGGAAATGCCCTTTACCTGCAGGAGCTACATCTGTAGCATCTTAGCTATAGCACATCTGTATTGTGCGCCACACTACAGTTGCTGGCAGTTGTCAACTGGTGGATGTTAGGATACGTGAGAGAAGCAGAGCGGGCTCTATTCACACAAGGAGAGCTGTTGGTCAGGCCACATCCTGTTGAATAGTTTACTTATGTAGGTAAAACTAAATGTTAAACAGCCATTAAAATACACCAGAATGCAGGAAATTACATCTACTTTATTCAAACATTTCTGGGGGAGGACCCCCAGTCCCTTCCACCAATATGTCCCTCCCCCACATTACAAATGCTTTTGACGCCAATGGCCACCGCATTGTTCAAGCCAAGAGCCCTTGTCAGCACTGGGGGCTGAGCCCCCCTACCAGTCTGATTCTAGGATCGCCCCTGCTCTTTGGTACAAATGTACAAATGTGCTCCTCCGTCTCTCACCTGAACTATCCTGCACTTCAGCTCGGCCTTCTCCAGCTCCCAGGCACACCTGTCTCTGGTATACTGCAGCTGGAGCTCGCTCCTCTTCTCCTCCTCTCGCTTCACCTCACCCTGCACCTCCTCCAACACCGTCTTCAGGTCCAGCAGAATCCTCCGGTTCTCCCCACCCTGCATGGAAACACATGGTCAAACAGACGAATGGGATGATGTCCAACTGTAAAGTTTGATTGTTTCCATGATGTTTGTAAATTGAGTTCCTGCAGTGATGATGACATTGTGTGACATCATCATTATTATTATTACTTGTATGTTGGCCACTTCTCTCAGCAGGGACTCCTTCTCTCTCATCCATTCCTCTTTATCCTCAACGTGCTTCTTCCTCAGATCCTCCAGTTTCTTTTTAAGCCTTGCATGCTGCTGCTGGGGTTCTGGACCCGGACACATTATTTGTCCCCTGAGGCCCAGCTGGGCCCCCCCTCCACCCTCCCCTCCTCTACCTGCAGCTGAGGGGCCCAGCTGGGGCTCCTGGATGTGAGTGAGGAGGGCGGGTGGAGAGGAGATCCTCCTCAGCGGGCTGCGGGTCTTGTCCCTGCTCCTGGACCTGGAGACAAACTCCCACCCCTGCGAGGGCACGTACCCCCCGCCTGCACCGCCCGCGCCGTGCAGCCCCGTGCCGTTAATGAACGCACTCCACATCTCAAATAAAATCCAGTCAGTTTGTAAGATTTGTAACTATAACTTTTAACTCGAGTTAGTTAACCAAACCCGGCTGAGTCCCAGCCAGCTGCAGCACCCAGGGGAGCCGTCCCCCTGTCACCCTCCATGTCTTCACAGAACCAGTGAACCCCTCGCTCCTCTGTCCACCTGCGCATTGCAGCTTTTCCGTCGCATGTTTACACCGAGCTCCCGGGACAGACCAGGTCCACATCCAGCTCAGAGACCGTCTGACACCCAGGAAACACCCGAGCTCCCCAAAATATCCCGAGCAGCGGGAGTATTTTTACCCCCTGTCACCAGGAGGGCTGCGCTCCTGGAGCGAGAGGCGCTCATCAATACGTTGCGCTGTCGCCATGGCAACAAATCCATTTACGCACCGCGGAACCAAAAGTGATTCTACAAACTTATCATCATGGAGACATGAGGAAGTCGAGATATCTCAAACTACAGTTTGTTGATCTGACCTGTTAAATAATCTGGTCCATGTGGTCTACTGCAGGAACCAGTCTGCAGGAACCAGTCTGCAGGAACCAGTCTGCAAGAGGAACCAGTCTGCAGGAGGAACCAGTCTGCAGGAACCAGTCTGCAGGAGGAACCAGTCTGCAGGAACCAGTCTGCAGGAACCAGTCTGCAGGAACCAGTCTGCAGGAACCAGTCTGCAGGAACCAGTATGCAGCTCTTACCGTGTCTCCAGGTCCAGTGAGGCTCCTTCCTTCAGCTGATGAACTGGACTGCAGCTGCAGCCTACAGCCTACAGCTGAAATGATGCCTCCATTAACAAGAGTAAAAACTCCCCTTTCTGCCTTCCTCCCCGTCTCTCCTCCTCTTCCTCCAACAGCTGGCCCTGATGCAGGGAACGTGACGTGAACATCCCACCCGTGATGAATGTAAAGAAAGAAGTGGTCCCAGTGGTCAGTCAGAACCCACTTCAGCACATTTTTCTCCTGTTTTTTTTTTTTTGGACCCCACCCTGAGCCATTTTTAACTCGGAATGTTGCACAACTTCCCACAAGCCAAAAAGAAAAACAGGTCTCTGCTGCACAACTTCATCCACAGAAACTGAACAGCTGCATGTTGTTAAATGATTTAACTCAATTGTTTATAAGTTAAAACAGACAGACCTGAGGCTAAAATTAGCACAACAGTAGCTAAATGCTAACATTAGCAAAGCTGTAGCTAAAATTAACAAAACCATGGTTTACAGCTCCAATTAATAATTGTGCTATATCTTGACATAATGTTGTTTGGATGTGTTAATGATAACCAGTGATAATGACACTTGTATGTATGGGAAACATACACAGATGACAGACAAACACATTACAGTATTATTATTATTATTTTAAAAACGCAACTAACTTCAAACATCAGTTTGAAGGGAGGTCATATCTTAACTGTTGTAGGTTGTTATCGTCCCCCCTCTGCAACACCTGAGGCTCTGTACTCCCTGACTGAATTCATAGGAAATTTAAAACACAATGAGATTGTTATGGCAGGAGATTTCAACATTGATTGGGATAAGTCGACCCCCCTCTGTGATAAATTCAAGGAATGTTGCCTATCTCTCAATCTAACACAACTTATTGATTCTCCCACCAGACCAAACAAAAAATGTCCTGAAAAATCTTCCACCTTAGATCTGTTTTTCACAAATGCACCTCACAAATTTCCTGGTACAGGTGTATTTGCTAACATTTTGAGTGATCATTCCGTAATAGCAGCTCTTAGATCTACTAAACTTCCACCTGCTAAGCCCAGAATAATTCAAAAAAGGGATTTGAAACGTTTCTGTGAACAGTCATTCCTCTGGGATCTATCCCACTTTGATTGGCAACGTATCCTACAAATCAATGACGTGAACACCGCTTGGAACTATTTTCATAATAGTTTCATTTACTTTGTAAACAACACGCTCCTTTCCGGCAGTTCAGGATAAAGGGTCGTGACAGCCCCTGGTTTACCCCTGAACTAGCTGACCTCCTGCACAGGAGAGACCATCTTTGGGCCGCAGCAAGAAAATCACACTCAGACACTGATTGGTTGAATTTTAGGAAGTTGAGGAATAAATGCACAACTGCCATCAAAGCCGCAAAACGTAACTATTTCTTATCTCAGACCTCCAAAAATCTAAACGATCCTAAAAAATTCTGGAAAACCATCAAATCTCTCTCAGGCATCCCCCAATCATCTGACCTCCCATCACAACTTCTTGTTGACTCTGTTCCTGTGTCAAATAAGCACGAGATCCTGAACTGTTTCAACAAACATTTTGTTGCTTCTAGTTCATTATTTGACACAGTTACAAATGGAAAATCAGCCACTTCATCTAATAATCAAACTTCTACAAATCAAATCCCTCCTACAAGTCAATCCTCAGTTAATCACACCTTCTCTTTTTCTCCGTTCTCAGTCAGTGAGGTAAATAAACTGTTAAATGATCTTGATCCTAAAAAATCTGCAGGTCCAGATGAACTTCCACCTTATTTCTTAAGGCTGGCTGCTCATATCATCACAGTCCCTGTGACCCACATCTTTAATCTGTCCATAAGCCAAAACACCATTCCGGATGCTTGGAAAACAGCCTTTGTTCTTCCTTTGCTGAAGGGAGGTGACCCCACCTCACTGAACAATTATCGACCGATCTCTAAACTCTGCATCTTAGCCAAGGTTCTAGAAAAACTGATAAACTCTCAGATCAAAAATTATCTGGACTCATTTAACATCTTACCTCTCCATCAATCTGGTTTCAGGAAAAAACACAGCACAACAACTGCTTCTCTGAAGGTTCTGAATGATGTTGTTGAAGCATTGGATGCTAAGGATTATTGTGCTGCACTTTTCTTAGACCTGTCTAAAGCTTTTGACACTGTGGATCATAACATCCTGTGTCATAAGCTCTCAGAAATCGGTTTCTCTGATCACACCATCGGTTGGTTTTCTAACTATCTTTCCAATCGGAGGCAATGTGTTCAACATAACGGTACTTCTTCCAGCTATTTAACAGTTAAAAATGGTGTACCACAAGGCTCAGTTTTAGGACCAACTCTCTTTACAATCTACATAGCTAATGTAGGTCACTGCATCCCTGATGCATCCTTACATTTCTATGCTGCTGATACAGTTGTTTACTGCCGAGCTAAAACAGTTGCTAAGGCTTTCCAGTTTCTGCAATCCGCTTTTGACGTCATCCAGTCAGATTTGTTCCGTCTCAAACTTGTACTAAATGCTGATAAAACAAAAGGGATGTTTTTTTCAAGTAGGAAGGCGGTTCCAGCAGATCTTCCTCTGATTTTATCCTCAAATGGTGTCCCAATTGAGTTTGTTGATTCCTATAAATATTTGGGTATCCTGGTTGATTCACATCTCTCTTTTAAACTCCACGTGGAAAACCTAGTAAAGAAACTGAAAGTTAAACTGGGTTTCTTTTTCAGAAACAGATCATGTCTAACACTGAATGTTAGGAAACGCCTTGTATCTGTGACTTTCCTTCCCTCCATTGATTACGGTGACATTCTCTACATGAATGCTCCTACAAGCACCCTGCGGATGTTGGATGTTGTCTATCATGGTGCACTAAGATTCATAACTGGCTGTGATTATCGTACCCACCACTGCACCCTGTATTCACTGGTTAACTGGACATCATTAACCTCACGCAGACTCTTCCACTGGTACATTTTCATCTTTAAATCACTTCTTGGTCTGCTGCCCTCATACATCTCCTCCTACATGTCTTTGCGTGAGTGCAGCTACAGTGTGCGCTCTCAGGACATGATTACCTGCAGTGTTCCGTCAGTGAGGACTGAACTTGGAAAAAGGGCCTTCTCCTACTCTGCTCCTGCTTCATGGAATATCTTACAAAAAGATCTGAAGCTCTCGGCCCTGACCTCTCTGGATGGTTTTCAGAATCTGTTGGAATCCTGGCAAAAACCAATGCAGATATGTTCTTGTTTTTTATTTTATACATCTACCTTATGTTTTGCTAGTTTTTGATACTTTGTTTAAAAAAAGAAAAAATATATGTATTTCTCTCTTATGTTTTTCTATTGTTTATTGTTTAAGGAAATTCTACCATTGCTGTTCATCATTCTTTAGTTTGTAGCAGGTCGCTCTTGTAAATGAGTCCACGAGGCACAATGAGATTTACCTGACTAAATAAAAGTTGAATGAAAACTTCACCATGTGACATGACTGCCAGACTCAGGCGTAAATGGCTGAAGTCAGGTAGGTCACAGAATATGGTGTAACACCGGCCTTGTGTAGAAGCTGATGTTCTCGGTAATTAATAAACCTGTTCTCAACGTACACAAGCTTCTTTGCTTCTTTGTTGTCACAACGATACAGCAACAACTGAACTGTTAAAATAGGTAGAAATTAAGTTAAAATCAGCAAAAACACTGACAAAATGTTAAATGGACGAAAACCTGACTAACATTAGCAAACACATAGCTATAAGCTATGCAATTATCAAATTCATAAGTTCAAACAGTCAGAAGTTAAAATAAGCTCAACGGTAGCTAAAATTAGCCAAAAAATACAGCTCAAATAAAAAAAAAAATCATAGCTAAAAGCTACTTTTAGCAAACTCTTAACAAGTCAAAAAAATAAGCAGATAAAAGTTAATTTCAGCAAATCTGTTGCTAAAAGCTCATATTCACTAAAACTAAAGCATGGATAAAATTAACAAAATCATAGATGAAAGCTGCAACTGGTAAATTCAAACTGAAGTAATAAAGTTAAAGCTGTAGAACTGGAAGCTAAAATCAGTATTTAGTATGAGCTAAAATCAACAAAATGTGACACCAAAGAAAACCACAGCTAAAAACATTAGGAGATTCAAAAGTTTAAATAAGCAAAACTGAAGCTAAGATCAGCCCAAGAGTAAAGCTAAAATGATCAAGAACCTGTCTAAAGTTAGCAAAACCATAAAAGCTGACAAAACCATAACTTAAAATTAAAACAGACTGAACTCAAGCTAAAATGAATAAAATGGTAGCTAAAAAGCTACAATCAGCAATACAGTTAATAAGTTAAAATTAGTAAAAACTACAAAGTATAAAATATGCAAAAGAGGTGTTTAAAGCTGAACACAGCTAAATCCATAACTAAAATTATAAAAAATGTAGCTAAAAGCTAAAATTAGCCAGGCTGTAGCTAAATGGAGCATGACAAGACAAAAATTATGCTGAAGTCAACTTCAGACAATAATCAGAAAGTTCATTCTCAATAGTCCAGGTATCAAATCCTTCAGGGTTCAGACAATAATGTTTTTAAAGTCATGAAACCGACCTAAATATATTTCTATTGTGACTTTTTGTAAATAAAGTTAAATAACCTATAAAAAAATTTAGCCGTCATATCACTCTATTTCTGATCAAGTTCAATGTTTTGATGAATGAACAACTGAAGGATCAAGTTTAAATACAAAGAAAAAAAAAGATAAAAGTTTGTAATAATAGGAAGGAACACAATACATGTAGTGTGAATGCTGGATCAACGAGTTGACAAGATTTAAAACAAAATGTCATGCAAACTATCAACTTTGCATAAAACAACATAAAAACACGATATAGGGAAAAATTACAGTGAAGGAATGAGTCCCAAAACATGACACAAAACATCAGCTAAAGATAAGCCACTAAATGCTCATCAGCTGTAAAGTGTTAAACTAGACAATTAAATCAGCAGGAAACAATGGAAACAGACCCCAGAGTTAAGCAACACAAAATAACCAACAGAAGACATAAAATGTTCATGAAAACACAAGTCTAAACATCATAAAAACACATGTGTAAACATCATTAAAACACATGGTTGGAAAAAGACAATTTTAGCTACTATCTTCAAGATTCCATCTTGACCAAAGGCTGAATTTATTATGAGTTTGAGTTTTTGTGAGATGCTACAGTATTTGCACCTCTCATGCTTTGTTTATTATCATGTTAACTTTACACTGTTGGATTTAATAACCTTCTGGTTTTACAGTTTTATTTAAAAACCTTAGTAGGTAAACTGAAAACAAAATGCGTCTAGACCAAGATTTCAAGCTCGTTTTGTCTTGTTTTTTTTCCTGTTGTTGCTAAAACTACACTTTCTAGTTTTTATGTTGCTTAAAAGTATAATTTCATCTAATGATTCGGGTGCCCAAAGATTATTTAATGGTGGTCCAGGCCACCATCGGCCACCCCCAAGCTGATTCTGGCAGATCCTGATCACCCACTCCATGGTGAGTTCAAGCTGTTTCCATCTGGATGCAGGTATCTGCTGCCCAGATGTTGGATGAACAAACTGAAAAACGCATTCATCCCTGTAGCGATCAGACTTCTCAGTGAACAGTGATGAACTCTGTTCTGTTCATTTAATGTTTCTGTCTAGTGTAGATGTTTTATACTGACTGTGAAGCAAACTGCCCCTTGGGGATAATAAAGATTCTTGAACTAGAACTGGCTCCACCACTGCACCTGGTGGTGGATAAAATTGCACCCTCCACTCTCCAGGATCCATCACTCTGTGCTGCCTCAGACAAACAAAAACAAACAAACAAACAATCTCTGTTCTCCACATTGTAACTCTTTCTATGTGGTTGAGATGGGGTAGAGGCAGGGCAGCCGACCTGGGACCTGAAAGCCCCATGCTCCATCCCCAGCCATTCCCACATGTTGTGGTGTCTCTGAGCAAGACACCCAATCCCCCATTGCTCCCCGGGCACTTACATAGCTGCCCACTGCTCCACCTGGGTTAATCCCAGGTGCGATGGGTTAAATGTAGAGAACCAATTTTGCCATTTTTTGGAAACATACAATGATGACGACACATTGTGTCACGTTCAGCGGCCCCGCTGACCCATTGGCCCCTGACCCTTTAGGCCCCGCTGACCCTTTAGGCCCCGCTGACCCTTTAGGTCCCGTTGACCCTTTGGGCCCCGCTGACCCTTTAGGCCCCGCTGACCCTTTAGCCTGACCTACTCCCTTTAGCCTGACCCTCTCCCTTAGCCTGACCTTTCCCCTTTAGGCCCCGCTGACCCTTTAGGTCCTGTTGACCCTTTGGGCCCCGCTGACCCTTTAGGCCCCGCTGACCCTTTAGCCTGACCTACTCCCTTTAGCCTGACCCTCTCCCTTAGCCTGACCTTTCCCCTTTAGGCCCCGCTGACCCTTTAGGTCCTGTTGACCCTTTAGGCCCCGCTGACCCTTTAGCCTGACCTACTCCCTTTAGCCTGACCCTCTCCCTTAGCCTGACCTTTCCCCTTTAGCCTGACCCGCTCCCTTAGCCTGACCCTGACTCCCTTCTGTCTGTCATAGTTTTTGCCCCTTCTGTCCACCCTCTCCCTTTAGCCTGACCCTCTCCCTTAGCCTGACCCTTCCTATTTGTTCATCCCAGTAAGTTCATCCCAGTAATGCTTTTCACCCTCCTCTGCTCCCGTCTTCTGACCCTTCCTATTTAGTTCCTGCTCCTGTCTCTGCCCCTGTCTTCTGACCCTTCCTATTTGTTCATCCCAGTAATGCCTGTCACCCTCCTCTGCTTAGTTCATCTGCACCATGCTTATGTTCTTTGTTCTTCTGCCCTTCTGACTTCTGTTCTGTTCCTTGTGATTTGTTTCTGCTCCTCATGTCATTGTTTGTTTTTTCCTACTGTTTTGCTTTTCAGCAGTCTGTCTTTCTCACAGCCACCCCTGTCAGTCATTATTGTTGAATCTTTGGTTCCAGCTCTGGTCACAGACATCACGGTCCTCTGTTTTTGCCTGCCTGCCTAAAGTCTTTGTTTGAAAGTTTTGCCGCCACGCCGGCTTTTGTTTTTGTGTTGTTTAAATAAAAATAAATAAGTTGTATTTTTGAAATACATCTCCTGCTTCGATCATCTTGCCTGCTTTTTGGGTTCACACCTAAACGGATCGTGACAGAATGACTGAGCCAACTGAACCCAATGGTAAGATGATCACCCTGTTCAAGTTTTTTGTCCGTGAGGCTGAGAAGACTGCCCGGAGGAAGAGAGAGGAGGAGAGGAAAGACCTGTTCAGGGGAACCCGCCTGGCTAGAAAGCCTGTTTTCTCCTGTCCACCTCAGTGGCTTCATGAGGAACCTTCAGATGAGGAACCAGACACTGACGAGGAGTACTGGTTCCCCCCTGCTCCAAGCTCACGCCACCGAGGACAGAGGGGTCGACGACGGTCTCAGCTCGGCTCTCGCTCGCAGGAGGAGCGAGGGGGGGTGCTGCTGGAAGGGCAGTACAGCCCTGATTCACCAGAGGTGCAGGAACGTTGGCAGGCTTATGTGGAGGCGAGGTACCTGCGTTCGCCCAGCTGTGAGGAGGTCCAGACGGTCGCTCCTCACACCTGCCTGCCTGAGGGGGTCACTTCACTGGCTCTCTTGACTCCTCCACCACCTGCTGAAACTTTGGCACCTCCACCTCCCACCTGTCCGACTTCTCGCCGCCGCAGAAGGAGAGGTCGCAGTGGGACCCAAACCGTCTCCCTGTCTGAGTCACCCATCCCTGCTCCTGAGGCTCCTCAGACCTCTATGACGCCCGCTGCCGCCGCAGGGGCTCCACAGACCTCCATGACGCCCGCTGCCGCCGCAGGGGCTCCACAGACCTCCATGACGCCCGTTGCCGTCGCAGAGACCATTGTTATCCAACAGATCGAACAGATCGAGAGACTTCTGGCCTCCTTATTGTCCATTGCTGTGTCTAAAATCGCAACGTCGGCTGCTGCAGACGAGGCCCCACAGCTCTGTGCCATGGACTCTGAACCTGTCACTGAAGACTCATCATTGACACCCAACCACGCATCGGCTGCGGCAGGACTCCTCTCTGACCCAGCAGCTGCCAGCACCTCCCTCTTTGACCCAGCAGCTGCCTTCATCGCCCTCTCTGACCCACCGGCTGTCAGCACCGCCCTCTCTGACCCACCGGCTGTCAGCACCGCCCTCTCTGACCCACCGGCTGTCAGCACCGCCCTCTCTGACCCACCGGCTGTCAGCACCGCCCTCTCTGACCCACCGGCTGTCAGCACCGCCCTCTCTGACCCACCGGCTGTCAGCACCGCCCTCTCTGACCCACCGGCTGTCAGCACCGCCCTCTCTGACCCACCGGCTGTCAGCACCGCCCTCTCTGACCCACCGGCTGTCAGCACCGCCCTCTCTGACCCACCGGCTGTCAGCACCGCCCTCTCTGACCCACCGGCTGTCAGCACCGCCCTCTCTGACCCACCGGCTGTCAGCACCGCCCTCTCTGACCCACCGGCTGTCAGCACCGCCCTCTCTGACCCACCGGCTGTCAGCACCGCCCTCTCTGACCCACCGGCTGTCAGCACCGCCCTCTCTGACCCACCGGCTGTCAGCACCGCCCTCTCTGACCCACCGGCTGTCAGCACCGCCCTCTCTGACCCACCGGCTGTCAGCACCGCCCTCTCTGACCCACCGGCTGTCAGCACCGCCCTCTCTGACCCACCGGCTGTCAGCACCGCCCTCTCTGACCCACCGGCTGTCAGCACCGCCCTCTCTGACCCACCGGCTGTCAGCACCGCCCTCTCTGACCCACCGGCTGTCAGCACCGCCCTCTCTGACCCACCGGCTGTCAGCACCGCCCTCTCTGACCCACCGGCTGTCAGCACCGCCCTCTCTGACCCACCGGCTGCCAGCATCGCCCTCTCTGACCCACCGGCTGCCAGCATCGCCCTCTCTGA
>JBBPBX010032648.1:0-12241 GCA_038048925.1 Garcialebias charrua
GTAAAACCACAATTCAGAACTAGTTTGAAGGGACGTTCTACCTCAATCCAGGGAATTAGATTATGGAATGGCTTGGAGAATGTAGTTAAAAATGCCAAGTCAATGTTTACATTTAAGAAAATGATCAAAACAAATGTGTTAAAAATATATATGAAATAGCGTAATGTGTATTGTATTAGTTAGAAAATTAGAAAGAGTTAGTCATTTTGTACTGTTGGCTGAAGATTATTATTGTTTAATCTGATTGTTGGAAAAAGTTGGTTGAAGATTATTATTGTTTACATGGTTGATTATTGTTGTTTAATCTGATTGTTGGAAGTAAGGGGCAGATATAATAAGATTTATTCTTCTTTCTGCTACCTTTCATTTTTTTACATTTTGTACACAATCATTTATGAGATTGTCTTGTATTGTTTCTTTTGTAAAAAAAATGAACAAATTTAATAAACATAAACATAAACATCAGGGCTTCATGGACCAGTAACAAAGACTCTGTCGGTATGGAGTATTCATAAAGACGTACATGTTTGCTTTTCAGACATCACATATGCACGAAATGTTCGCCCTAAACAACAACACGAACAGAGGAGTCAGACAGTGCAGCTGAGTGCCACTGTTGAACTTTGGTATAATTTTTAAAGCAAAATTTGAAAGAGCACTAAAAACGTTGAGAAGAATGTTAGATTGGTGTTGTTTGATAGAAAAAATGCAGTCACTCCCAGTAATCCAACATCTGCATTTCATCATTAGGGATTTATATAAAACATTTAATTAGCACAAATGAGACATTTTACATTTTGAGCAGATGCAGAGCAAGCTGTTTTGTCCTATAGACTTTTAAAAGTGTCTTTCCCTGCCCCCCTCCCCTTTTATTTGCCATGTTTCCATTTTATGTTGATTAAACTTCCTTGGCTTTCTTTTTGTTGCCTGGCTTGTTTTTGTTTCCAAATGAAAGTTTGGGTCATTTTGCTTCAGACTCCTGCAAGAAGATTTAATGAGAACAAATATGAAACATGGTTGGCATCATTAATGAACAGATTCAAGAACTGCAAGCAGTGTAAACACTTCATGAACACAGAATAACATTTTATGTTCACCTAAATGGAATTAAATAAAAACCAGGAGGAAACAGAGGTAGGTGAAGTATCTGCTTCATATTGTTGGCCTTTAATGATTATTGAGCTGTCAGTCATCACATCTGCAAACAAATACTGCTGATAACTAACTTTTAATGTTTTAAACAACTTTTTAAATATCCATCCATATATCCAGCCATTAAAAAAAAACTTTACATCCCAAAATTAACGTTCAGATTAACCTTAGAAAAACAAAAAAAACAACTGTGATATATGGGCACTAGTGAGCCCAACGTCCAGGAAAGAAACAGGTAAAGATGATGGATGGATGGATGGATGGATGGATGGATGAATGGATGCATGGATGCACGGATGGATGGATGGATGGATGGATGGGTGGATGGATGGATGGATGGAAAAACTGTGATATGGTATGTAACATTAAAATATGACACAAACATACCAAACCAGCACCCCAATATTTTTGAAAGACTTTTTAATTTTTTTTCAAGTTTTGCTTTTTATTTAGGTAAACTCATAACATTTGTCCTTTTATAATGAAAATGTACATTAATCAATCTGCATAAAACATCACATGTACAGTACATCAAAATAAATACATCATCTGGTGAGTTGATCGAGTCAGCACTTAAATATCGATCAGTTAACCACACGTTTGCACTTTACATTTGCAACAATGCATGTTTTGTCTTTTTGTTCTTATCTCTCAGCTGGTCCTGACCCAAAGTCAAATCAATTTCAGTCAATCAAACAAATTTCCCATGAGCTCCACACTGGCCTAACAACTGTTTCGTTTGAGTTTTATTTATTTATTTATTTTGTTTAATATCCCAACAAGAGCTAAAGCCATATTGAAACCAGCTAAAAACATAAAAAATAAAATAAATGAAGATTCATTCATTCATTCATTCAACCTTTATTTATACAGGCTAGCCTTGTTGAGTCACGGGGACTCATTTACAAGAGGGACCTGTCTCACTCACACCAAACAACCATCCACTCTCACACTCACACCTAGGGTCAATTTAGAGTCACCAATCAGCCTAACATGCATGTTTTTTGGTCTGTGGGAGGAAACCGGAGTACCCGGAGGAAACCCACGCATGCACGGGGAGAACATGCAAACTCCACCCAGAAAGGCCCCCGGACCGGGATTTGAACCGGCAACCTTCTCTCTAAGATAATTATAAGATAATTGCAGGCAGAAGGGACTTTAGGGACAGGAGACTTCCTGTGTCAGATAGACAAGGTATAAAAGCCTTTATTTTCTTCCTGCTACTGATTAGTGTTAGAAAACGAACATCTCCCACACTTAAATGTTTTTACCAAATAATAATCATTAAAGGGTTCGACTGGAGTTTTTTAATGTGGTGAAATAGCATGTGAAGCCAACATCTTACCTAATGCAGACAACAGTCATCTCAGTTTGGAGAATGATCAATAAAAACATATTTCCACATAATCAAGGAAACAGACTGGCTCATTTACAAGAAGAAAACATCTGTGTGATTCCATCACTTTTTCATCAGACATCCTCCATGTTTTATTTTTTTAACAACCTGAGACATTTCAAAGATTCATTTTTAATCCCACAGTCTCTTGGAAGTATCAAGAAGGACAAACATCTGATGTTATCAGACGTCACATCAAGATCCCCTTCATCAAAGAACCTTGTTATTCCTGTTTTCTCCAAGGACACCACAAAAATGACACGTTCTGTTTATTTACCAGGACATTAGGAACTTTTTACAACTTAATGGAACGTCCTCCAGAACTTTACCATGAGCATCAAAAATTTTTTGACCCAAAAACTTTATTAGGACCCTTTCTGAAGCCTGAAGAATGATTCAACATTGCTACACATGTCACATCTAAAGAATCTCAAACCTCAAAACACTCGGAGCAGATTAAGGGACTGCTCAAATAAAAAATAAATTAAAAAACAACTTTAAAGTCATTTTTAAATTAAAATATATGGTAACTGAAGTCTGACAGATTTAAAAGTGTTTGTGGTTTGTTGCAACATAAATACATCTTAACTCGACAGAAACATTTGAGTTGTGTAAAAACAAGTTATATTATAAAACAGGTTTGAGAGAGTAGAAATCTGCTCTGGAATAAATTGTTAATTTGACTCAGTAAAATTTTCTAGCTGAATTTCCAAACGGAGATTGCACTGACTGGTATCTTCTGTGTGTAAGATGCTGACTGTTCATGAATAGGAAAAACCTAAACTAATCAATAATGGTCAGTCAGGTCATCTGTACAGTTCCTTTTTTGTGAAAAGACATTTCGCCCTCTATCAGGAGGGCTTCATCAGTCTGATGAATGTCTTTTCACACACACAAAAAAACTGTCCAGATGACCTTACTGACAATTATTGGATTTTGTACCTGGATGATTGAGCATGAACTTTGATGTCTTGAACCATTTTGGCTGTGGCTGCCTGCCTGGGAAGAGTCAACGGGGGACTGGATGGCCCCCAGAAACCATCTTAGCTCCAGCAAACTGGTTGGTCCACTAAAGGAGTGTACTGCTAGTGCTTAGTGAGGAAAACAGTTTACTGGAACTCCTCAGACTGATGAAGCCCTCCAGATAGAGGGTGAAACGTCTCTACAAAAAGAAACTGTCCAGATGACCCGACTAACCATTATTGGATTTTTATCTTGATTGAGCATTAAATTTAAAACCTGAACTAACTTTGAGTCTTCTCTTGGTGGAGAATTACCAACCTTTTTACTGTTTTCACTTGCAGTGAACTCATTTATAACCCGACAAACACAATATGTTCCCTTTCAGTTCGGTCTCTCTGTGCAACATACTTGCTATGGGAATTGCACCCCCGCGCGATTACCTGAAGGAATACAATCACGCCTTTTATGGCAGGGGGCGTCACCCCGCGTCAGAGGTACCGCCTTTCAGGTACTTAAGCGACTGACGCCCCTCCATCTTTCTCTTTTTTGCCCTTCACCTCGCTGAAACACCTGAACATCGCGGGACCTCTCTGTTGTCGCGTCGCTTGATTGAGGTGAGCTTGCTCCCTACACTGAGCGTACAGAGACAATTTTCCTGCGTACTGCTGGGCTGGCGAAAGCTAGTCCAGCATTTTTCTACTTACCACAAAGTTTTTCTTCTCTCCCGCAGCTTCGCTCGACGACGCTAACTGCGTCACAACCTTCTGCTAATCTACTAGCAGTCTACTAGCGATAGCAAGACGACGGAGAAGACGGCTTCGAACAAAAGGAAACTAGGACCAACTTCTACTCTTCTCGTCTCCGGACATGGCTCCCGAGAAGGGAAAGCGGAGGACAAAGAAGAAGAAAACCAGGATGACGAGTCCTCGCTCGCGCCCATGCCCCAGCGGTTGCGGCTACTCCCTTTCGGCGACGGAAACCCACGAGACCTGTCCTGTCTACCTAGGGATCCTGCATGCGAGGAAGGCTACTTTACTACTACTACTTTTGATCTTAGTTGATACTGTTATTGATTTTACTTGTTTTATTACTTGTTTATTGACATTTAATTTCTGTTGCACCTTGTAGCACTTTGAGATTTTCATTAATGAAAAGTGCGTTATAAATTGAATTCATTATTATTATTATTATTAAGGCGGTGTAATCCCCCGACTCCTACCCCCACTGTCGTCGAATGACGGCCACAGTGAGGAAACGCCGCGCTGACACGCTGGCCAAGTCTATGGCAAGGACCGCGGCGATGAAGGTCGCACGTCGCACTAACCTGCCGGCTCCAGAACCGGAGCCTGAAAACGTGGACCTGGAGTGCAGTGGCCGGGTCGGGGAAGACAACGCGTCGGACTCCTCACTTCCTGTCGAGGACTCGACGTCAGAAGTGTCCGACGTAGATGCCGAATACGGTGACAAGGGAGAAATTGTTAATTCCTCCCAGAACCTGGCGCAGAACCTTCCGGAACCGGACTTGTCGGTACATGCCCTGTTCGACCTGTGCCATAGGGCAGCTGACGCCCTGCAGGTCACGTGGCCAGACCCCACGCCTTGCCAACGGGCTACGAGGCTGGCAGGAAACTACTTCTATGCGAAACAACCAACAACGTAGCAGTAAATGCCAATTTTTCCGGACTTTCTGGCGGAACTCAAACGCTCCTGGGCGGAACCCAGGGCTCCCATCATGCTGCCATTGTCCCGACTCTTGGATGTCGCAGGAATGGAGGCTCTGGGTCTTGCCAGCGCACCCCCGATAGAGGAGTCTCTGGCGGCTCACCTGGCCCCCACAGCCATGGGGATGAAACCAACGTTGCCCAGCAAGGCCTGTCGCGCTTCGGAGAAACAACTCGAGAAGTGCTACAAGGCCCAGGGTCTCGCGGCTCGCGCAATGAATACGTCGAGCATGGTACAGGCCTACCTGGCGGAAAAACTACAGGAGATCCAGGTAACAAAGGATGAGCAAGCCACAACCGAGGCCATAGAGGAGGCCCGCCGTGCCTCTGACCTCGTGTTCAGCATGATGGGGACAGTAGCTATTTCCCAGGGCAAAGCAATGGCAGAAATAGTTGTCGCCCAGCGCCATCTTTGGCTAACACTGTCGGACCTCCCGGAAAACCAGAGGTCCACCTTCCTACAGCACCCGATCGAGTCGACAGGACTCTTCGGGAGAGCCCTGGAACGTGTCCAGACAAGACTGGAACAAGCACGCAAACAAGCGGATGCCCTCCGCGAGGGTTTGCCAAGGAAAAAGTTTGCCCCACCAACGGAAAACATGCGTGGTCTCCCACGAAAGAGACCCGCTGGGGACTGTGAGGCTTCACAGTACCGTCCGAGTGCTGCTTCGGCCTCTTCCTACGGAAACCAGTTCCGGACCTGATGAACCAGGACGAACTGATAAATTTACAGGTTCGCCTGCCCACGAGGTACGGGAACCTAACTCTCTAATCCCAGTCTCTGCTCGTAGAAAACCACGAGAAGCTGGTGACGTGTGCGCGTACCAAACATGACTCGCCTACTGTATATGTAAACAAAACAGACACTGTTTCAAACATGTACAAAAATAAAAGTACCAATGCACAGACTGCCCTGGTTCTTGACTCGAGTCCCATTTTTATAAAACCCAGACCTCACGGTCGAGCTATGAACCATAGTAAGATACACGAGATTCGCCGGAGATGGCCTGATCTCGCAATATCTTCTGTTGGGCCGAGCGGCCTGCTCGAAAAAATGCGAGAGGGGTCAAAGTCACCCTCTTTGACCTAAAACACGAGGAGCACAACATGCCATCCAAGCTCAGCGCGCATGCGCAGGCTTGGGAGGTGTACCTACCAAATGAATGGGTCATGACAACAATACGTCATGGGCTCAAGTTGCAGTTCTCAAATAGACCGTCCCGTTTCTCAGGGGTGTTGCAATCTAAGATCAACCCTTCACGCGCACACGTGCTGAGGGAGGAAGTTTCAACAATGCTAAAAAAGGGAGTGATTAGTTTGGTCTTGGGACGCAAACTACGCTCCGGACACTACAGCAAGTACTTCCTGGTGCCCAAAAAGGACCGTTCCTTGAGACCGATTCTGGATCTCAGGACTCTCAATAAAAGAATTAAAACTTTCAAGTTCAGGATGCTTACACTGCGGCAAGTTCTCCAGTCTGTGAGACCAGGAGACTACGCATGTACAGTGGATCTGAAAGATGCCTATTTCCATATAGGCGTGTGGAGGAGACACAGAAAGTTCCTCCGTTTTGCATTTAAAGGTAACGCTTATGAATTCAAAGCCTTACCCTTCGGTTTAAAGACTGTTCCACGTACAATCACTAAATGTCTGGATGCAACCCTGACCTCTCTTAGGAATCAAGGACTCAGGGTCTTGAATTACCTGGACGACCTGCTAATTCTAGCTGGAAGCAGAAAGCAGGCGCTGTCACATTCCCTTAAGGTGATCTCTCACCTGGAGTCTCTCGGATTTGTCATAAACCTACAAAAGAGCAATCTGACTCCGTCACGGGTTACCGTATTTCTGGGTGTACAGATTGACACTGTCAAATACAGAGCATGGCTCTCGAAGGAAAGAGTCTCCTCCTTTCGCCATTGCCTGGGAAGATTTAAACTGGACCAATGGGTCCCTGTGAAAACCTACCAACGCCTGTTGGGCCTCTTGGCGGCAGCCATTCCTTGTGTGCCACGTGCATTATTGAAAATGCGGGCCATACAGGTGTGGTTTAACCAACAAATACAACCCGCTCTGCCCAAACAAGCAGAAAAGGTTAAAATAGACCCAGAATATCTAAAGGCCCTGGAACCTTGGAGAGACCCGTCCGTTTTCACGGAAGGGGTCTCACTGGGAAGGGTGTCGTCCCATGTAGTCATCACGACGGACGCCTCAAAAACTGGATGGGGAGCGATCTGCAAGAACCAGAACGCCCGCGGCCTTTAGAACAAGCAGGAAGTCAAACTACATATTAACTTCCTGGAATTACTGGCCATATTCCTGTCATTAAAATACTTCTTCAGTAAAGGTCTGATTGTAGGGCATCATATCCTGGTAAAATCAGATAACATGACCACAGTGTCCTTCATCAACAGAGAGGGAGGGACGAGATCCCGAGCCCTCCTCGACCTTACACGGAGGATGCTCACGTGGTGTGCTCCAAGAATTTTGTCACTTAGGGCGACTCATGTCCCTGGTGATCTGAATTATGGAGCGGATGCCCTTTCAAGAGAGCCTCTGTTGGCGTCGGAATGGAGCCTGAACCCACGTATCGTGGAACAGGTATGGTCACGTTTAGGTAGAGCCTCTGTGGACCTGTTCGCCTGCAGAGTTAGCTCACACTGTGACCTCTATTTCTCCCTGAAGGAGACGGATGCTCCATTGGGGATAGACGCTCTGGCACATGATTGGCCAACTGGAGTGCTCTACTACGCCTTTCCACCTGTCCCTCTGATCGGGGCGACATTGGAACGGGTAAGACGGGGAGCCCTCTCCTTGATCCTCATAGCTCCCAGATGGCCACAGAAACCGTGGTTTCCGGAGCTGATCTCAATGTTGTCAGGAACACCATGGCAATTGCCTCCTCATAGGGACCTACTGACTCAGGCACGTGGACAGCTTCTACATCCACGTCCAGGGTTGTGGCAACTCTCAGCCTGGCCTCTGAAAGGTACTGGCTGAAAGCCTATGGCTTTGGTTGCTTTGTCCCGACACAAGCAGCAATAACATGTTTATGCTTTTGCCTGGGAGACGTATAATGGAAACGTTTCCCCTCTCCTTGACTGATCTCCTACATCAGGATGGGCTCCACTTGTCAGTCGGGCCGTAAAAACAACAACAAAGGATAATAACATCGCTCCTCCTGTTCAAATGGAAACAGGAGTCGATGAGTACTCACGCTACTGGAGCACGCTTGGGCTGTTTCTAGTTAGTGTTATATATATAAACGGTCATGTGAGACATCATGTTAGACAGTTAGGAAAATTAAGTAGAAAAAAATAATAAAAAAATAGGAAAATTAAGTAGGAAAAAAAGATTTAAGTGTGATGTAGTTTGTGTATTAGTTAGAAAAATTAAGTAGAATTATTCATTTTGTGATGTAGTTTGTGTATCACAGTTAGAAAAATTAAGTAGAATTATGGGTGATGTAGTTTGTGTATTACAGTTAGAAAAATTAAGTAGAATTATTCATTTTGTGATCTAGTTTATGTATTACAGTTAGAAAAATAAGTAGAATTATTCATTCTGTGATGTTGCTTGAAGGTTATCATTGGTTGAACAAACTGTGAAATAAGGGGCAGATATAATAAGATTTCATCTTCTTTCTGCTCCCTTCATTTTATCCTACTTGTATTCTTGTATCTGATGAAACTGTCTTGTATTGTTCTTTTAAAATGAATGAATAAACATCAATCAATCAATCAATCAATCAATCATGTGAATGTCTCTCACATTTGGCCTTTTTTCCTCTTGGCATCTGCTCTCTGCATTCCTTGTAGTAAGCAGCTAAGAGATGCCCGTCCCTTTGTATGGAGGTTCTCACAAGCATTTTGCTGAGCATTTCTCAAGGGTGTGAGTTCCCATAGCAAGTATGTTGCACCGAGAGACCAAACTGAAAGGGAACTGAAAGTTATGCACCATAACTCATGTTCCCTGAAGGAAGGGAACGAGGTGCAACATAGCTGGCCCTTTTCAATGCTGGAAGCTCGGTGAAGTGCAATTTCTGAGAAAGATGGAGGGGCGTCAGTCGCTTAAGTACCTGAAAGGCGGTACCTCTGACGCGGGGTGACGCCCCCTGCCGTAAAAGGCGTGATTGTATTCCTTCAGGTAATCGCGGGGGCACAATTCCCATAGCAAGTATGTTGCACCTCGTTCCCTTCCTTCAGGGAACATGAGTTATGGTGCATAACTTTCAGTTTTTTCCTCAGGCTGCTCCCTTCTGCAGGGGTGAGCACAGCGAGTGAACGTGCACTAAAGATGTAGTAATTGTTGTATGCCAGAGGCCCTTCCTGATGCAACCTGAGCTCAGACCTGCAGCCTCAGGATTAGGAAACTGCTGCACAGACCACTGAGCTGTCTCACCCGGAATTTACACTACAGTACATGCGTTCCGGCTCCGCTCCGCAGGTCGCAGCTGAGCATTTCAAGTCCAGTTTCCACTACCTCCTCTCCGGTCCGGTCCGCCTGGATGCGCCGCTCCGAGACGCATGCGCGGGAATTGCGAGATCACGCGATAAATCAAGTGATAAATAATGAAGTCAGAACAAAACAATTCATTCGGTGGAAGAAGGAGAACAACAGTAGAGACTGCCTCGCTGTTTGATTGTTTTTTGCATTGAGATATGAGCGACAGGACATGGTTTGAGCGACAGGATGTGATCTATTACATTTCAGAATAAAATACTTTATTTATTTATTTATTTCTTGTATTGCGTTTGTAGGCGTAGTCATAAATGATAGTTTGACAGCATTTTTGTACAAATAAATCCGTATAGAGCTAGGATAAAAGTCCGCCCGTGGTGATTTTATTTTGTAAATACGGATGTTGTGCTCGTTCCTTTTCCTGTTGGTGCGACGTAATCTTTAAAAGTTGACTCCGGCACAGCTCCGGCGTCCGGCAGAAATAGGATCGAGGTCTATTTTGACGGACTGCCGTCCGCTCGCCGCCGCCGTGCGGGGCCAGTGTAAACGCTCTCATTGATTATAATGGGTGCGTATTTGCTGCGGAGGTCGGACCGGAGCGGACCGGAGCCGGAACGCATGTAGTGTAAATTGGGGGTCAGGCCCAACTAATACAAAAAGTGATTTGTAGGTATTCAAAGTTATTTTTAACATTTCTATGTAAAATATATATATTTAACTTGAACAGAAGTGTTGCATCTCAATATAGGTTTTACTGTTATTTTTTAAATCTTCTTTCAAACTAGCTAAAGCAACTGGAGAGTTCTTGTTAAGAGCTGCTTTATAAACATATAGTTTTTAAATACTGCTTTTAACTTCTGCTACAGAAAACATGTTCCGTGAAGAGTGTTCACGTTTAAGCGAGATGAAGGGCAATAAGAGGAATTGGGATGGGCGTCAGCGCCTTAAATACCCAGAGGGTGGGGTCTCTGGCGTGACGCTGACGCCCCTGCCGTAAAGGCGTGAGTGTATTCCTTCAGGTAATCGCACGGGGGCGCAATTTCCCATAGCAATTATGTTGCACCGAGTGACTGACTGATAAGAGAACCCAATAAAATCAGTACTAGGAAGCAGGTTTTTGACCAGTTGCTGCACCAAACTGGTGCAGGGTTTATCAATAACTTCTCTGTTTCTGTGGTAACAAACCAGTTAATAAGGCTTGGCTGTGTGTCCCCCAGTAAGTACTGGTTAACTACCCATTAGCTCCTGATTTGTTCCTGAGGCGTTTCCTAGTAGTTAATCAAATTTTGTGTACCTTATTGTAAAGTGTTACCACATTACCTAATGGAACCATATATAACATAAAGAGTATTTATATTGAATTAAAACATAACAATACTAATGTTTCCAGCATAGCGTTGATAAATGGCACACAAGGCTTAATAAACAACAACAGTTTAAGTTAGGACCAGGAGAGCATAACAAAGCATTTAGCAGCTGAAGTACCCGGACTTCTCTCCAAAGCTGGAGTGAAGTGAACATATAAACATTATTTCAAGCTGCAAAATGTGTGAAAAGACAATTGTCTGCTGACATGCTTGCCAGTGCTTTGTGGCCTTCACCCAAAATAAATACAGCTTTAAAACATCAGCATCTAATTTGATTCAGTACAATATTTGTGTTGGTAGTGTAAATGTTTCACAAGATTACAACCACTTTTGCTGTAAACTTTGTTATTTTGCATTACAAAATAAATTGCTCTCATCTGGCGCTGCATGAACCACTAAAACAACACTCTCTTCCTGTTGTCAGCCATTAAATAATATTTTCACAGCATGGTGTGCACTGTACAACAATTCACTGGGTCTTCCCAAGCCCATTACTCTAACTTTAAATACATAACTGTCACATCTCTTTGGGGCCGTTCCACAACCGTTTCCCCACTTTACAAAATCACACGCATCCATACATGCGTAAGCATATGCACATGCATGCACTGAGGAGGGTGAAGGGGTTCCCTGACCCTCTGCTGTCCCAGTTGTTTGACATCTGGGGAGCAGATGTGGGTCTGAGTCTGTTGCAACAGCAGATGGAAACATCAGGGCTTTGCCTTGGCTTAGTGAAGAGCGTGTGCCCTTCTTCCTCTCTTCATCCTTTTTTGTCGTCTCTGGCTTTGCGTGCTCTTATCTGTTTCTGTCTCAGTACGGCTCTCATTTTTTCAGTCTTTAGGAGTGGGAGGACAATCCTCTTGAAATAAGGCTTGTTTTCTTTTATTTACTGATTTTCCTGTGCTTTCTGGTTCATTTTCTCCCATGGTTTTTTTAAACTCTCATTTACATTCTCTTTGCTGTGTGTCCCAGGTGTGTTTGACAACTGTTCCCACTCACTAAATGAGAAAGGCTGGTCAGTAGGCATTCAAACTGTGAAACCAGAAGGTACCAAAGATGCACGCTTCTACTTCTCGCTTCGTACGGACCGAGCTGTGAAATCCACCACCGTCTATAGCCACCACCGGTACCAAGCCAATGTCTGGACTCACCTAATGGCCACGTACAACAGCCACAACATGACC
>JBBPBX010032648.1:15745-33748 GCA_038048925.1 Garcialebias charrua
CGAGTACTCTACACTAGGGGTGTGAATCTCTCAGTGTCTGGCAAATCGATTCGATTCCGATTTTTTTGTGTCACGATTCGATTCAAAATCGATTTTTCAATTCAGAAACGATTTTCGATTCAGAAACGATTTTTCTATTGAAATGGTCATAAATTTAGTTTCGGTTATGTAACTGACAAGCTGAAAAGATTAAACAACAATGTAAACAATAATAATAATAATAATAAATAATAATAATAATAATAATGAATTCAATTTATAACGCACTTTTCATTAATGAAAATCTCAAAGTGCTACAAAGTGCAACAGAATTAAATGTCAATAAAACAAGTAATAAAACAAGTAAAATCAATAACAGTATCAACTAAGATCAAAAGTAGAATCATGAGGAGGCAGAGTATGCTCGGTTGAAAAGAAAGGTCTTCAAGCCGCTCTTAAAGTCAACCACAGACTGTGGGGCTCTCAGACAGTCAGGAAGAGAGTTCCACAGGCGGGGGGCAGCCACACTGAAAGCCCGGTCTCCCATGGTCCTTAATTTGGTTCTCGGAATGTGAAGGAGATTACTGTTCTGTGACCGCAGCGACCGGGTGGATGAGTGTGGAATAAGAATATCCTTCAGATAATCTGGTGAAGCTCCATGTAAGCATTGATGTGTAATGAGAGCAGTTTTGTACTGAATTCTGTAGGCGACAGGAAGCCAATGAAGGTTATGGAGAATGGGCGTAATATGTTCAAATTTACGAACTCTCAACAAGATCCTTGCTGCACTGTTTTGAATATATTGAAGTTTCTGAAGGTTTTTGCCAGGGATTCCAATAAACAGGGAGTTGCAGTAGTCGAGCCTGGAGGAGACAAAAGCATGGACAAGCTTCTCAGCATCGGAAAAAGTTAGGGATGGGCGAAGTCTGGAGATGTTTTGAAGATGGAAGAAGCAAGTTTTAAACAGAAGCTTAATGTGATTTTCAAATGTAAGATGGGAGTCCATTTTTATGCCAAGATTAGTAACAGATAACAGATAACAGATTAGTAACAATAATTTTAAACTGAGAATATTAAACAACAATGTAAACAAATAGAACATTTATTTAAAACAATAATTTTAGGTTCCTTATTGTATCAAATTTTTTGCATTGTTTGATATTTATACCAAAAATAGGAACAAATAATAAAGGAATGCATTAAAATTATTTAAACAACTAAAAGTACTGAAGTTTTACGATTTGGTAGACTATAATATTTTGTTAGTAATGTATAGGGCTCATAAGAATACTACCCTTAAATGTATTTTGTTAAGAGAGAAAGCTGCTACAGTCTTTCATATGTGTATTTGTATTTGATAATAAAGTTGGACTTTTGCAATAAAATGTTCCTTAGTTATGAACTATTTTGAACTATTGTTCCACATTTAATTTATTGTGACAGCTTTTGGGGGAAAAACGCTGATACATCCAAAACGTGACATTCTGTTCCACCCTTCTGCTGTCTATGCCCCTATCTGGCAACCCAGAGAAAAAAATCCTAAACCCGCCCCTCTCAAAGACAGAACGGAATAATGGCGAAAAGATTAGGTAAGAGAAAAATTGATTCAGAATGCAGGGCATTTAAGCTGCAGTGGACAAACGATTATTTTTTTGTTCAATGCAAAGAAAAGGCTGTTTGTCTTGTTCTGTGAAAAACCCAGAGAGGGTTATTTGGTTATTATTTATTTAATAAATAGTGTTTATTTCCTGGATTATTTTCTGTGAAGAACCCAGAGGGTTATTTGGTTATTATTTATTTTATTAATAGTGTTATTATTTATTTTATTAATAATGTTATTATTTATCTCCTGACTTTTGTTCTGTGAAGAACCCAGAGAGGGTTATTTGATTGTGCTTTCTGGAAAACAATACATTTTTACATTTAGGCTCTCTTTCAATCGTCACACATTTTCCTGTTACAAACTGACTCCGGCCCCCCTAACCAGAGAAGGGAAAAGTTATGTGGCCCTCACAGGAAAAAGTTTGGGGACCCCTGGTCTAAAGGGAACTGAAATATTTGCAAAGCCAAGGTATAGGACTAGTTTAAAGGGATGGTTTATTTCAATACAGGGAGTTGAATTGTGGAATGTTTTGGGAAATGATGGTTGTTTTTTTATTCATGCATTTTATAATAATAAAATACATAACAATATACACATAAAATAAGAAAAAAAAACACAAGTATAAAATGAAAGGCAGCAGATGAAGAAAAAAATTCTTAGTTTATCTGCCCATTATCTTTCTAACAAACAATTCATACAACCAATTTCTTTAATTGGTAAGAAATGAACAAAGCTTTTAACCTCCAATACAGCATACAATTTCTAACTTAAACTTATATAGATATAGGATTTTAACAATTTAAACTTAATCATTCTCTTAAATATTGCCATTGATTTAGCCACTTTAACATCAGCCTCCAAATCGTTCCACAACTCAACTCCTTGAAGTCAAGTCAAGTCAATTTTATTTCTATAGCACAGCACAAACAGCACAAACAGTAGCCACAGAATTAGCCCCCGAGTTCACGTCTGACCCGGAAGATGTCAAGATGGAATAGTCCATTTTTAGTAGGGGGATAAAGAAATCGACCGTTTTTTTAATTGCGTATTTAATGATCGTTTTCATCGTAACTATAATTATTTTTATGTTAAATGTACATTAACAAGCAGGATCAATGTTAGTGATGTAGGTGACTGCACGGGGCGAGGCGGGGCCGGGGCCACTGCTGAAATGGGACCCCCAGGCATTTACCTACATGGTAGATCCGAGTCTGTTCTCAGCTCTGCCCCCCTCCCCCTCACACCCTTCCTCCTCTCTGCTGTTTACGGTGGGGAAAAAGGTAAAACAAGCAGCATAAGAGCTTGTAAATAAGTTTATTGGTTTTTACTGATAGATAATTAGTTATTAGCGGTACTGCATTTTAAATAAAAATAGCACAAATCCGCTTATGAATTATAAAAGTTAGTCAATTCACAAAAACGCTGACAAAAAGTTTAGGTCCACTGTAAGCGGATTAGCGCTTTAGCGTTACCTAGCGTTCATGTGTCCACCACTGTCCAGGACCCTGCTGAGGGTGTAGAGCTGGTCTAGTGTTCCACGACCAGGACGAAAACCACACTGCTCCTCCTGAATCCGAGGTTCGACTATCCGACGGACCCTCCTCTCCAGAACCCCTGAATAGACCTTACCAGGGAGGCTTAAGAGTGTGATCCCCCTATAGTTGGAACACACCCTACGGTCCCCCTTTTTGAATAGGGGAACCACCACCCCAGTCTGCCAATCCAAGGGAACTGCCCCCGATGTCCACGCAATATTGCAGAGTCGCGTAAGCCAACACAACCCCACAACATCCAGAGCCCTAAGGAACTCAGGACGAATCTCATCCACCCCCGGAGCCCTGCCACCACGGAGCTTTTTAACCACCTTGGCGACCTCAGCACCAGAGATTGGAGAGCCCGACCCAAAATCCCCAGGCTCCGCTTCCTCAGTGGAAGACGTGCCAGTAGGATTGAGGAGGTCTTCGAAGTATTCCGCCCACCGACTCACAACATCCCGAGTTGAGGTCAACAGCACGCCATCCCCACCATAAATGGTGTTGGTCGCGTACCGCTTTCCCCCCCTGAGACGCCGGATGGTGGACCAGAATCGCCTCGAAGCCGTACGGAAGTCATTCTCCATGGCCTCTCCGAACTCCTCCCACGCCAGAGTTTTTGCCTCAGCAACCACCCGAGCCGCATGCCGCTTGGACTGCCGCTTGGACATTTAATATTTCAATTGTTATCATTTCAATCATTTTATCATTAATTAATGACATTTCCTCAATTAATTTGCATTTTATCTCACTGTTAACAAAAAGGGCCACGCCACCACCTCTCCTGTTTTTTCTATTAATATTGTATAAATCGTATCCGTTGATGTGGGCATTATTTATATTTTCATAATCAAGCCACGTTTCTGACAGTGCCAATATTGTAAATGTTCTATTTAATTGTTTTAAGTAATCTGATATCTTAGAAATGTTAGCATTTAAACTCCTATAGTTAAAGATGATGAAGAAATGTTAAAGATGTAAACTCTGTGATTATGTTTAAAAAATGATCAAAACTAAATTGTTAACAAAATACTAAAACATTTAGTTAAGTGTTTAATGTTCTAGATATTTGTAGATTGTGAAAAGTTACTCTTTTTGCTCTGTTACTTGTAGAAGATTATTGTTTGAATTGATTGTTTGAACTTGATTTGTTTTTGAAAAAAGGAGCAGATAAAACAAGATTTATTCTTCTTTCTGCCACCTTTCATTTTATGTATTCTTTCCAGTGCTGGGCAGCGCTAATCCAAAAATTAGTTCAGCTATTTCTAAAGCGCTTATTAATTTATTTAGGTCCGTAATTTCAAAAGCGCTTATGTATTAGCAAAGCTAACGGAAGCTAAATGCTAATGCGCTAACGTGCAAATGGCGAACTACTTTTTTAAATCCAGCAGATTTGACCATTTCGTGAAACGGTTAAGCTCAGAAAAACCTTGTGCTATAAAGTCAGCTAAGAAATATATTTTTTCTCAGCAAAGAAATAATTGTTTTTACCGTGTTTTCTTGTAAAGTCCTTAGCTTCTGTGGCCGTCGCCATTTTGAACAGGGCAAATGGCGAACTACTTTTTTAAATCCAGCAGATTTGACCATTTCGTGAAACGGTTAAGCTCAGAAAAACCTTGTGCTATAAAGTCAGCTAAGAAATATATTTTTTCTCAGCAAAGAAATAATTGTTTTTACCGTGTTTTCTTGTAAAGTCCTTCGCTTCTGTGGCCGTCGCCATTTTGAACAGGGCAAATGAGGCGCTGACGCGTCGCGTAGGCCGCTGAGAAACATCCATAAGTTCACCCTCCATGTTAAAAACTCTTCGTCTGACTCTTCGAAAACAAGCAATAAGGCTGCAGAGTAACACACTGGCTGCTAACTGCTATAGAGAGAGCGCTCTCTGTAGCCCCGCCTTAGGGCGGGGACCGCTTTTGTTCACGGACCACATCCGGCGGTGAAAGGATATGGTCCGTGAGCAGTCGTCCAGTTGTTTTAAGAGCCCGTAAATAAGTTTTTTCATTTTTACTGATAGATAATTAGTTATTAGCGGTACTGCATTTTAAATAAAAATAGCGCAAATCCGCTTATGAATTATAAAAGTTAGTCAATCCGCTATAACGCTGACAAATTGTTTAGGTCCGCTATAAGGGGATTAGCGCTTTAGCGCTCCCTAGAGGTCTGGCGCCCACCTTTGATTCTTTCATATACTATGAGATATGGTTTTATTTTCTTTATCTTTTGGGTTTTAATGTAAAAGAAAAAATCTATTTTCGGGCTTTTAGAATCGATTCTGAATTGCTAGGACTAAGAATCTAGATTCTTTAAAAAATTGATTTTTTTTCCCTGCACCCCTAAAAGTTATGTTTAAAAATTTTGAAACAAGGAGAAGTTTATACTATTTTTTTTGTTTCCCCTCTATTTGTTTCAGGTAGGAGAAAGTAGTCTCCAGTCTGGGAGTCTCTATAGTCGCTTCATGCAGACCTGCAGGACATTATTTCTTGGCAGTAAACAGTCCGATGAGGGTCACAGCTTCAGGGGCCACATTGGAGGAGTGGTCTTATGGGACTATGCCCGCACTCACGAAGATCTCCTTAAATGTCCGCTTCAAATAGAGACCAGCAAGCCAGTTCTAGCGATGTGGGGGGATTTCACCAATGTAAATGGCTTAATTTATTATCTGTGCTGTGTAATTATGTAAAACTTATGTTTAATATAATTTGTTTTAATTTTTATTGGACTTCTTCTTCTTTTGGCTTTTCCCTCTTTAGGGGTCGACACAGCGAGTCATCCTCCTTTGTCTCACTCTGTCCTCTGCATCCTCTGTCCTCACTCCAACTACCTCCATGTCCTCTCTAACTGGATCCATATATCTCCTCTTTGTCTTTTTCCTGGCAGCTGCATTTCTAACATCCTTATACCAATATATGCACTGTCCCTCCTCTGGACATGTCCAAACCATCTCAGTCTGGTCTCTCTAACTTCATCTTCCAGTTGTACAACATGTGCTGTACCTCTGATGATCTCATTCCTAATTGTATCCATACTTGTCACTCCTAAGGAGAACCTCAACATCTTCATTTCCACCACTTCCAGTTCTTTCTCCTGTCTTTTTGTCAATGACACTGTCTCCAGACCATACAACATAGCTGGTCTCACCACTGTCTTGTAAACTTTTCCTTTGACCTTTGCTGACACCTTTTTGTCACAAATCACTCCTGAAACTTTTCTCCATCCACTCCATCCTGCCTGGACTCTCTTTTTCACCTCTTTACCACATTCCCCATTTTCCTGGACAGTGGACCCCAAGTACTTGAAGTCCTGCACCTTTGTGACCTCTGCTCCTTGTAGCCTCACTGTTCCACTGGCCTCCCTCTCATTCACACACATGTACTCTGTCTTACTATGGCTGACTTTCATTCCTCTTCTTTCAAGTGCATACCTCCACCTCTCCAAGTTCTCTTTCACCTGTTCACTGTTCTCACCACATATCACAATGTCATCTGCAAATATCATAGCCCATGGAGATTCCTGCATGCCTTTAATTTTTATTGGTCTAATTGGTTTTATACACTTGAACCAGATCAATATTGTACAAACCTTTACCATTATAATGCTTATGTTTTTAAGGTGAAGCATCTATGGACCCCTTATAAATTTGGCCTTCATCCTTCTGTCGTCACCACTCCTGTGCCTGAGCAAGAACGCATCTCCTTGTTCCTGCCCCCGCCCTGTGGCATGACACAGTGTGACAACACCGACATAATTTCTGGCTACAACAACAACTGGCAGCTGCGTACTCCCAAGCGTATTCGCTATCAAATCGTCAACCTCTCAGATGATGACGGTGGAAATCCAACGGTGACAATGTCCCAGATTCACATCCAGCATCAGGTACTGAACGAAGCCTTCAGGCCGTACAACATCACTTTGGATCTGAGAGTCCATAATGTGAAAAACTCCAGCCTTCGGCAGAAATTTATTCTCAGCAACTGTCGAATTGGCAAGATTGGGAACCGACAGTGTGACCCGGAGTGCGACCACCCGAGGACAGGCCACGATGGAGGGGACTGCCTCAGGATGGGGCACTGCTACAACTGGAAGAGACAAGATGGGGTCTGTAACCCGGAGTGCAACAGCATATACTACGACTATGATGACGGAGACTGCTGTGATCCAGATGTCACAGATGTCCTCAAGACCTGCTTTGATCCTGAATCTCCTGAGAGGTGAAGTTATGACCACTAACCAGGGAATAACTAGTGTGGGAGGAAAGTTTTAGTCTGTTTATATCACATAAAGAGTGTCAGAACTCAAGTGCAGGTGGCAGGCTGATTAATCAGAAGAAATTAACTTGAACTACATGTTCAATTAGGTGCTCTAACCTTCTCCCCTAATGGTAGAGACATATTACTGGAGGGGGCACAGCAGATTACTAGGCCAAGGTACACAGTTATTTTTACTAAACAACTTGAGCTGCAGCCCACTTCCTTCTGTTCATTCTGACAGACAGGCTCATGCAGAGTTCCAAATCGCATGCATACATTCTTGCCATGAGGCTGCCAGCCCGCTGCTTTAAAGAACTTAATTGAAATCCTTAATACAAATTGTGGAAAACCACACGCTTCACTGGACCACTTAAAAACAAGGCAGTTATGACAGGTTAGGAAATAGATGATTTGGTACTTCATGTCTAGAGTAATCTGATCAAAAATTGACCGTTTGATTATTATGCTAAAAACAAGAAGAAAGCAGTTTTTTTTCCCAATAAGCATTGGATAAATTAACCTCTGTATAACTTTGGTTGACACAGATTTGCTGGAACAAATAGAAAATTATCTAATTTTAGCTTACAGTCCAAAATAAATTCCTCCACAGTTTATTCATCAAAAGTTCAAGTATTGCGATAAAGTTTCACTCCTACAGAAGAAATTTTGATGATTAAACAACCAACAATTACCATATGTGATCATTTTTTAAATTGAGAAAGTAAGGTAAAAATACCAACTATCAACTTTAACAATGTAGTCAGAGCAGAAATAAAACAAATGAATGCTTCATATTATTCTCACAAAATCTAAAAAAGCAGCGTCTGGTCCTCTGGACATTCAAAAAACAAAACAAAACAAAAAAGTAGAAATGTTTCGTCATTCAGATGAAAGACGAATCCTTTCTACTGTTTTTTTTTCAGAGTACCAGACAGCTTTTTTTTTTTATTTAGATTTTTCTACCTGGATTATTGAGCATGCATCAGGGTATTCTCACAAAAGTTAATGGATACTTTTAGATTCCACGTTAGTGACAAAAAATAAATAAATAAAAATCAGTTTATTAAATGCAGCATAGCTAAGCCACTGGCTAGCAACAGCATAGATGATTCACTGTTGACTAAAAAGAATAGATGACAAGTGGTGTTAGAGGCTACATCCAAGAAATAATGACTGTGGGTGTTATCCATCCATCCATCCATCCATCCATCCATCCATCATCTTCCGCTTGTTCCAAAGTCAGGTTGCGGGGGCAGCAGCTTGAGCAGGGAGGCCCAGACATCTCTTTCCACAGCCATCTCTTCCAGCTCTTCTGGGGGGGATTCCAAGGCATTCTCAGGTCAACCAAGAGACATAGTCTCACCAGCGTGTCCTGAATATTCCCCAAGATCTCCTCCCAGTCAGACATGTCCTAAGCATCTCCCTAGAGAGGTGCCCAGGGAGAATCCTTACCAGATGCCCAAACCACCTCAACTGCCTCCTCTCAATGTGGAAGAGCAGTAATTCTACTCCGAGTCTCCCAGATAACTGACATTCTCACCCTATCTCTATGGGAGAGTCTAGCTACCCTGTGGGAAACTCATTGCAACCGCCAGTGTCCGAAATCTCATCCTTTCAGTCACTACCGAGAGTTTGTGACCATAGGTGAGGGTAATAACGTTGACTGACCAGTAAACAGAGAGCTTTGACTTACAGCTCAGCTCCCTCCTCACCACAACAGACTGGTACAGAGTCAGCAATACTGCAGATGTTACATCAATCCATCTGTCAATCTCACACTCCATTCTTCCCTCACTCATGAACAAAACCCTGAGATACTTGAACTCCTCCACTTGAGGAAGAACCTCACCCTCTACCCAAAGATAGCAATCCACCCTTTTCTGGTTGAGGACCATGGCCTCAGATTTGGAGGTGCTGATTCTCATCCCAGCCACTTCACACTCTGCTACAAACCACTCCAGTGAGAGCTGGACATCATGACACAATGATGCCAACAGGACCACATCATCTGCGAAGAGCAGAGATGGAATCCTGAGACCACCGAACCAGAAGCCCTCCACCCTCTGGCTGCACTGAGAAATTATGTCCATAAAAGTTATGAACAGAATTGGTGACAACAGGCAGCCCTGGTGGGGTCCAACTCCCACCCTGAAGGGGTCCGACTTACTACCAGCAATGCAAACCAAACTCTCGCAAAGCTTGTATATGAAGTTACTGTGCTGTGGAGTAGACTGTGGGAGTTATTTGGCTATAAAACGCTAAACAGTAATTCTCTATTTTTCATTCAACCTTTATTTACACAGATAAATCACTTTAAGCCTCTAAGACTAATTTACAAGTGAGACCAGTTTAGACAGACAAAAAGTAATGAAAGTGACACATGTATAGGATTTGGAGGCAAAAAAAATCCTATCAAACTCTCACTCCTTGCCCGAGGAGGGGGAGTCTGAGATTGTGAAAAAAAAAAAAAACACCCCACACATAGGCACATAGTGATGCAGACATTCTGCTGGGGAGGGGAGATGACAAGAGCGGTGAGCGTGTCCAAGGACATGTAGGAGTTCTGATAAGGATAGTATAATCAGTCAGTTCCCTCTGATGAGGTCTGTAAACACACTCGAGGGGGTGCCAAGGTTGATTATATACTTTGTATGCATCTTTAACATCATCGATGGACAGCAGAGATAGACACATCACCTTCCAAATCAATGACACATCCAGCTGTGTGCTTGTCATCAGGGCAAGTCAGCTCACCTGAAGCTTGTTTTCTCGTTGCGAAAATGTTATCAAATGCGTTGAGAGACCAGCTGACCAGATCCATAGCAAAAAAAGAAAAGGTTCAGAAGATATGTAAAGAGAGGCTCTCAAGCAGTTTCACAGACAGGACAGAGTCAAAATAAAGCAGAGGAGGGAGAGGAGGGGGAAAGCATCCACCCTTGACAAGAGCAAGTTGTGAAGTGATTTTAGTTGGAGCTGCCAGCTGAATTTTTAGTTCAATCAGAAAAAAAAGAAGCTAATAATTATAACTCTTATTGAGAACTAAGAATTGGCCAAAATTGAAACAGTCGGATCTTTATGAAAATCACAGGTGGAAAATGGCCAACAAAATGTATCGGTGCATTTCAATAAAGTAGAATATCATAGTTTTCTGGGGCAACAAAGTTTGATTTACAACTTTAAACTCTGAAGAAATTAACATAGTAATGAGCCTACTTAATTCATTTTTACTTCCTTGAAGATGCCCAGCACATCATGGTCTGTGGTGGGATTGGACGCGGGTGCAAACATAACTCAGGAACTCAAGAATAAAATAAAGAATATTTATTAATACAAACAAAAAAAGGGCTGACGTGACAACAAAACTTACATAAATGATGAGGAGACATGGAGGAAGACAGTAATACGATGCCATACAGGACAGTCTATGGACAGGGGAATAATAACGAAACGCATCATAGACACACTAGCGAGGGGATGAACACAAACATCTGGAGGACAACAGGTGGCAGAGGCAGGAGCGAGTACATGAGGGAGAAACACTGAAGAGAGCAGGACAGATGACACAAGAGACAAAAAACACACAGATCCTCTCACAGGATGTTTTCTTTATCTACTGTAGTTACAGCAGTTGTCTGAGTAGCACGCCACATACTGGTATTTAACTGTTTTGTAGTAAGGTTTTGCCTTCAGTGCTTTCTGTGCTGGACAGGTGAAGACAAGAACTTCCTTGTGGCAAGCAGATGTGACTGTCCTGTGCAGCTTCCAGGTGTTGGTTTCTGCAACTGTGAATGTGAAGCAGGCTTTGCCTGGAAAAGGACAACATGCTTACTTTAGCTTCTTCTGGAAGATACAGTTGCAGGCTGGGTAGAACTTGGATGTGTGTGGTCTCATTGCTTAGCCATATGCAGGAAATCCTTCAGGTGTGTCATAATGTAATTTATGTTGTTCCGTCATGAGCTTGGTGAGGTAGAAGCAGGAGGACAGAGAGGAATATGTGGTTGGTAGTTATTATAGTTAGCTGTTCCCTATCACAGCCCATACTTTCTACCTTGCAAACTGGAGATGAGTGTTAATTAAATAAAAAAGATAGGCAGCAAACATGATTGTGCACTTATTTTTTGCACAATCATAATTCCTACCTGCCTTCACTACATAAATATTGTGCTTGATTTATACTAGGTTTAATTCAATCTAAATAAAAGTAAGAAACTTGTAGAAAACGTCTTCTGTTTAGATATTGAAAGCAAATCTCAGAATGTGTACACTTCAGTGAAGCAGGAAAACTCCTGCAGTGAGTCTTGCCAGAGTTCCTGTCTATACGCTCGCGCCCTCCACTGAAACAACATGAATGGCTAACACGCAGGAGAGCGGTGTGTCGTAAAAAGCTGGGCTCAACAGTAGTGTAGGTCTCCTTGAAAGGTTCTGACCTTGGCTTGTTGGAAACATGTGCGCGAGCTTTGACATGCTGTTGTGCACGTGTGCATCTGTGTTTGTGGATCACAAATCAAACTTTCTTAGGCAGAAGGAAAATTAATGAGAATATGACATATTGCTGGCATTTGTTGAGCATCGTGAGAATGTTTATGTTCGTGGCCTGGGTTTTTGATATCTCCCATCCCCTCAACCCTCTCTGAGTTGCTGTCCAGCTGTTCTGATTGTGAGACCTTACTGCTGCTATCCTGTACCGATCCAGACGTTTTAGAAGTCAGCTTTTATCACAACACATATTTGGTGTTATGAGCAAGCTTTATGGGAGAGGCAATACACACTGTGTCAAGGTTGAGAGCTTCAGATCTTTTTATAAGATAATCCAGGAAACAGGAGCGGAGTAGGAGAAGGCCCTTTTGCCTAGTTCAGTCTGCACTGAGGATACACTGCATGTAATCATGTCTTGAGAGCGCACGCTGTAGTTGCACTCACGCAGAGACATGTAGGAGGAGATGTATGAAGGCAGCTGACCAAGAAGGGATTTAAAGATGAAAATGTACCAGTGAGAGTCTGTGTGAAGTTAACGATGTCCAGTTAACCAGTGAATACAGGGTGCAGTGGTGGGAACGGTAGTCAGCCAGTTATGAATGTTAGTGCACCATGATAGACAGAGTCTAACATCTGCAGAGTGCTTGTAGGAGAGTTCATGTAAAAGAGTTACAATGTATTATAGCATTCAGTGTTAGACAGGATCTATTTCTGATAAAGAAACCCAGTTTAACCCTGATGCATGCTCACCCAGTTTAACTTTTAGCTTCCTTACTAGGTTTTCTATGTGGAGCTTAAAAGAGAGATGCAAATCAACCAAGATCATGATTGTGCCACCAGCTTACAGTTGCATCATGTCTTAATATGATTTTGTGTCTAAATTCTCTGATGTGAAAGGCATTGAGTGAAATGCATTCCTTTAAGGAATGCTAGATCTTCAGTTTTAAGTAAACTATCCATCTCCACCTATAAAGGTAGACCTGTAGTGGCAGCTAAGATAAGATAAAATTTGATTAATCCTGCAAGAAATTGTGCCAGAGTTTGCAAAACAAAGGAACACACATAGGAACTAGATGTTTAGTCTGCTTCAGCACTAGGGATAGGGCAGATCCGATCCAGTATCGGTATCGGTATCCGATACCAGCATTATTTAAGTATCGGGTATCGGATCAAACCTGCCGATACTTTTCCGATCCAGCTTCAAAGAGCACTTGTGTTCAATCACAATCTGTGACTGCCCTTTTTAACATTGTGTGAGATAAACCCAATGAAGACACTCTTAAGCCTTACAATAAGGGGGTTCCCTATTGTAAGGCTTAAGAGTGTCTTCATTGGGTTTATCTCACACAATGTTAAAATGAATAGTTTGGGTGCAAAAGTTTCATTATACAGAGTCAAATACCTGAACAGTATCGGATCGGGAAAGTATCTGTATCGGTCGATACTGAGTTAATACGTATCGGTATCGGATCGGAAGTGAGAAATGTGGATCGGTGCATCCCTATTCAGCACTGGGTTGACCTATTTATTGTAACTAAATGTTAGTGTTTTTCTAACCCTAACCAAGCAGTTTAAATCCCTGAACATACAGCTTTTAGTTGACTAAACATAACCAGTCAATAAATAAAAGAATAATCAAATAATATGAATATAGCTACTAAATGGGTGGCAAACGTCTCTTCTGCATGTCTTGTAACTTATTATTTGTTTTTCAATTTTGCTTGGCTTTAAATCAAACTGTGTATGATTTCAGACAATTGTTAGCTTCTCTATTCTAATCCATTATTGTAAAGGCAAAATTAACACGACTAAGTGGGTAAATCTCATAAAGCACTCTACATCCAATGGCTTTTAATAAATTAAATTTTAATAAATAGCTAAATATTTTATGAACCACTGAGCAGATATTATAGTAATGTAGTAATAACTTCTCACTAGGGGTGTAAATCAGCAGCTTTACCATGATATGCTATTATATTGATTTGTTTGTGTGACAATACGATTTTTCTCGATATCACAAACTCTGTCACGATACGATTATGATTCTATTCGATTCACAATTCTGCGATCGATATACTGCAATATCAAATGCCCATCTCATTTACATATAAATACATTTACAAAAACAATTCAAATATGATTTAAACATTTTATTTCTGTTATTACAGGCACCAGGCATTAAAATACAAAAAAAAAATAAAAAATCTTAATGAATGAAAAAATAAATAAATAAATGACCTGAATCGATGTTTTAGTTTTGCCACAATATAAATGAATCATTAATCATTTAATCGATGTATTGATGTAAATCGATGTATTGTTACACCTCTGCTTCTTACTGCTTCTGCAGACACTTGAACAACTGTTTGCATTATAAATCTCAACATATAATAATAATAATAATAATAATAATAATAATAATAATAATAATAATAATAATAATAATAATAATGAATTCAATTTATAACGCACTTTTCATTAATGAAAATCTCAAAGTGCTACAAGGTGCAACAGAATTTAATATCAATAAAACAAGTAAAAAACAAGTAAAATCAATAACAATATCATATCATAAATAACTTTATTCTAACCTTGTTCAAAAGCAAGTGAATTAGCTGTTGCTGTAAACATTTGTCTTTCTTTTGATTCTGTTGGCTTCTAAAATAGTGACTTGTCAAAATATTTACAATGGACGAACAGCTATTGGTTTATGGGGTGACTACACTGTTGCTGACTTTGCTGTTAATACACACAGTGTTGGACTTGCCCACATAATTTAAAATTCATAACCAAAATTTTCAGTTCAAGCATGCAAACCTATTAATGTTTTCCACATTGGCAGTATTCTTCCTTTGAGGCATCGTTCTAGACCTCAGACGTTGAAGAGTCAACTCTTTAGTGGTCAGCTTTCTGTCGTCTTTAATTGTGCAGCCTATGATGATGGATACTGCATGCAGCCTTGGCTGAACTTGGCTGTAATGTAGTGAGAGTGGGGTTTCCCTAAAGCATCTTAACCAGAAACCTTATTTATTCAAGAAAAGCGCCTGAGAAAACACTTTTCTTATTTACTGTACAACACATGCACTGTGGGAGGGAGCATTAACTGGAGAATTAGCCACATTCTGGGCTGTTGGCTGCTGAAATGCAACACATTAGCACCAGTTTAGATCTTAGGTGTATGGTGTGTGGGTTAGTGTATGGGGTAGTAAAATGCTGCTTTTTTACTCCCCACTACTAAAGTTGAAGGCGAACAACAATGTTTTTGCCAATGCCTGTCAGTCAACTAACCTTAAAAATCTATAAATATCTATAATTCAGCCAATTTTACACATATTGACTTAACATTTGGTGTGGTAGTAGCTGAGACTAGCCCCAACATTGTAGCACCCCAACATATGAGCACTAACAAATGGCACAATATCTTTGTTAAAATATTGTTGTTAACTATTTGGAGTGAACTCTGTCTGTTAGCAAAATATTTTATGAACCACTGGACAGATATTATAGAAATTTTCAGAAACAATCCTTAGATGGACATCTACAACAATAATAAAAAAAAAAAAAATTGGGGCCAATCCAATTCAAGATGGCCACCATAGCCAATCAACTTTAGAAGCCACTTTTTTGAAATTCTATCGGCTATACCCTTCTTCACTTGCATGAAGGTTCGACAGTTGTTTTACACTGGACGTGCTTCCTGACACAAGCACTGACCATCAAATAGCCGTATACATGCGTGGAAATGAAGGCTGCCACCTAGGGAGCAGGTGGTGGGAGTTAAGGGCTCAAGTGCCTAGAGTGGGGCAAATGAGGGTGGAGGTAGGTGTGGATACTTAAATTTCCCCACCCTCATTTTTATGAAACGGTAAGCAAATTTGAAATGGCAACCTCCTGATCACAGGCTCCTCAAACCTGTGTGCTGCCACTCCCCCACACATAGAAACCACAAAAATGGCTCCAGTTCAGGAAGTCTTATCAATATTGAGCTAATATATGATGCAGTAGTAGCTGAGCATTGCCCCCACACATACTTTGAGCGCAACACACACGCTGTGACATTCTTGCTTAAATCTAAAAAAGCTAAGTCTGGTCCTCTGGACATTCAAAAAACAAAACAAAACAAAGCAAAAAAACTGTAGAAACGTTTCGTCTTTCGTCCGAAAGACTTCCTCAGTCTGAGATGCTGTATTCAACTCAGTCTTATAAATAGCACCCTCTCACAGTGGATCAACCAGTTTGCTGATGACAGTTTGCTGATGACAGCCGAAACACATGATCAAGGAGGACCATCAGCCTAACGATGGATCGTTAGCACCCTGATGATTGTTTGCTATTCACAGAGGGCTGAGTGATACTAGCAATAACAGCATTGTAAGAGGGGGACAGTTGAACCCGGAGGCCTCCACCTCTGTTCAATGATGGATGGCTGCTTTTCACAAAGATGGCCTCCTTAAAGCCCCCAGTATACTGTTCTTTGTGCCCAGCGCCGCTGGACTGGCGTGAGCTGCGCGCAGGCAGTACATATTATACTCTGTGCAAGCGCAGCTCTCTGGAGTGCAGGCTACAGGACAAATTGAGGTCGCTGATTGGTCATTTGCTGACACGCGAGGCAGTTTATCAACGCGCGCGCGTAGGCGTAGTAAAATTGGAGCTTGGCGCGTTCACGCCCGCGATCAAAGGCTTTTGCCGCGGCCGAGCGGCGTGAGGCAAAAGAAACAGGTATATTGGGGCCTTTACTCCTCTCTCAAACCATTGTTCCTCTCTATCAAGGATGTGAACATCTTCATCCCTGAAAGAGTGACCGCTGGCCTGGAGATGAGTGTAGACCGCAGAGTCCTGGCCTGATGATGTTGATCTTCTGTGCTGGGCCATCCTTTTGGCCAGTGGCTGTTTAGTTTCCCCGATATAAGACTGATCACAGCCCTCCTGACACTGAACAGCATACACAATATTACTCTGTTTGTGCCGGGGGACTGGATCTTTGGGATGAACCAGTCTTTGCCGTAATGTATTTTGGGGTTTAAAAGCCACTGGGACGTTGTGTTTAGAAAATAAACGTCTCAGTTTCTCTGAAACTCCCGCAACATACGGAATGACCACTGGTCTGGGTCTGGGTTCCTTCTTTTCACCTGATGGCTGGCTGGAGTCCTGTTTGGGTTTCTTCTCTGCTTTCAGGAAGGCCCAGTTAGGATATCCACATTTCTCTAGAGCCTGTCTTGTGTGTGATTTCTCCTTCTGTCTGGCTGCTGAGTTAGTGGGGACGCTGTCTGCTCTGTGGTACAGAGTCCTGATGACTCCTAACTTGTGCTCCAAAGGGTGATGGGAGTCAAACTGCAAATACTGGTCTGTGTGGGTGGATTTGCGGTACACCTCAGTTTGCAAATATCCTCTATCAGAAACTGAGATCTCACAGTCCAAGAAAGCCAACCTGCCATTTTTTACATCTTCTTGTGTGAACTTGATATATTTATCCACAGAGTTGATGTGATCAGTGAAATGTTGGACTTCCTGAGATTTAATTTTAACCCAGGTGTCGTCAACATATCTGAACCAATGACTTGGTAGTGTCCCTGAAAAGGACGTCAAGGCTCTCTTTTCTACCTCCTCCATGTACAGGTTGGCAACAATAGGAGAAACTGGAGACCCCATAGCACACCCATGTTTCTGCCTATAATATTGCTCCCCATATGTGAAGTAGGTTGACTGCAGGCACAGTTTCAAGAGTTGACACAGTTGCTCTGTGGAAAGCGTGGTCCTGCTGTTCAGAGTGGTGTCTGATTTTAACCTTAAACAGACCACCTCTACTGCTTCATCAACAGGAATGCACGTAAAGAGTGATGTAACATCAAAAGAGACCATTGTTTCATCAGTCTCCATGATGACATCCCTCACCTTATCCACAAAGTCCATGGTATTCTGTATGTGGTGTTCTGAGCTGCCAACTAAAGGGATGAGTACAGACGCCAGATATTTGAAAACATTGTAAGTGACCGAGTTAATCATGCTAACAATTGGTCTTAAAGGTACACCTTGTTTGTGAATTTTAGGTAAACCATACAGACTAGGTGTGGCCTCCCCTGGGTACAGTCTTTGGTACAGAGTACGGTCAATAGCCTTGTCCTGCTCCAAAATTCTCAGGCAATCTATCAATTTCTTCTTGTAATCA